>CM029661.1:5278799-5565795 GCA_017311315.1 Dendrocalamus latiflorus
ACTCGTTGTCTCAACTCAGGCAAAGAGCCTGTTTATATTGTTAATTACAGCCGATGTTTTTAGTTAAAAATAAATAGTAGTAATTAAAAAAATATATTTTAAAAGAACGCCATGAGCGAAAGAAAAAGTATGGAATAGGTGACCTTTTTTAAGCAGTAGTCAACACGAATAGACGCACAGTATAATAACTCTCTGTCTAACTCAAATGACATAGCCTGCTCCATGATCAAGCTAGCTCCGCCTATTGCTTCCATACCATTGTAGAAATATCTAATCTTGATTTTGTTCCCATTGTACTGTGGTTTCTCTTCCAATAATTCGAATCCGTATATCATATTTTTAAGTAATGCAATGTGCCGGATTCTGTCCCGTGCAATTCCACAGTGGCAAAACGCCAATCCGCTCCACGGATGCATGCAAACAGGTCGGCGGATACGGGCCCCCCTCTTTATAGCGGCGAGGGAGGCGACATCGCCGCCGTGGCAAGGGAAGGGGAAGGGAAAAAGCGTGAAAAGGAGAGGAGAAAACAAAAACTGAAGCGACCGGTGAGGTTTTGCTCCCAATCCCCCCACACACCTCGCCGCCGCCGCCGCAGCCGCATCTCCCCATCCCCACCCCCAGCCCACTCCACCCAAACCCTTCTCGGCGCTGCCGCGGCAGCGTAGCCTCCGGATGGCGAGCGCCGGCGGAGGCGCCGGGCCCGGGGGTGGGTTGCCGGCGACGGATGAGATTTTGGAGGTGGATATGGAGACTATGGGGCCGTCAAAGAAGAAGGCGGAGCGGGTGGGGTTGAAGAGGGTTAGGGATTCGCCCAACGCCAAGGGTATAGCGCTATGATCGCTCTCTTCATTCATGCTTTCCTGGTTCATTTGTTGCTTCTAGTTGGTTGCTGCGTGATTACTCGAAATGTTAGATTCGTGCAGGCAAGGTGTGGATAGGAGATGCAAATGGAGGAAATATACATCTTCCTTTTTATGCTTGGTTTTTTGTTATTATTTGATATTGATGATGTGTCTGTTACTTGTTAGATTTGTTTTGGTTTTGTGGAAGGGGTGCTGTGGAGGTGATTTGGGATTATGGTGGTTTGGAGCTGTGGCAGAAGGCTAGAATTTTGGCGTGCAGTTTTTTAGGGTTTGCCTTGGAATGCTGAGTTGCATACTGAGCCTTTTGGTGTGCATATATGCTGCTGAGTCTGCTATACTGTTTTGGATAGATGGATTAGGATGAAGTTTTGCAGCTGAGTATGGGTAGCTAGATGGCTTGTAGCAATGTGTGTGTGTCATGTCATCGTTACTATTAGTTGCCATAAAATGTAAGAGCTAAAAGCCTGTTTGTAAATAGGGAGCGTAGCTCATGCAGTATAGCAGCGACTAGGTGGTAGCTGGGTATAATAGTAGCCGAGCCATGCATAACGCGATGAAGCTATGGCGTGATGTTTGAGTCATTTGGTTCCCTTTTCTAGTTATTCTCTAGATTATGCCAGTTTTGTCGTCATGTGGATTGAGGCCTGTTGGTCTATGTAAGTGCTAACGTACATGGGTGATGTAGGTGTAGATAATTAATTTCCAATCCCTGACTTTCCTTGGAGTGTATCAGTGATTCCTGGAAGATCAATGATTTAGATTCCTTGTTTTAGTTCTATTGAATAAGGAACCAGGATTTTAGTTTTTTATTGATAAGATCAACCGTCTAACACTGCAAGTGCCATGGGTAAACCCTCATGTTGCCAATTTTGTCCAAGGAGCATATAATATTTTGGTTGACCTTACAGTTTACCTATGTTGCAAATAGGGCAGAAGTGCCCTCTCATTGTTGTGAGATGAAGTGTATTAACAAATTGATATAATACAAAGCAGCTAGTAGAAAAAAGGGCTGAAGATTTCCTAGATGAAATGTGTTGAAACTTAGATCTCACTGTGAACATGCATCATCTAGGTTATATTGGTGTGACTACTGCTGAGAAGAAACCAACACTGCAGCCTCATAACAATGTTAACTTTTTGAAGAAAGCTGGCAATGGCAATCTTGTACATCCAAATGTTGATAGTACTTCTAAAATGGGAGGTCTTTATCTGCATGGTACTCATGGCTCACAGACTCTGCCAGATTCTAATGCTTTGAGGTATGTTAATTATTATTGCTTCTCCTGTGTGCACTAGGAATTTTTGAACTTTTGAACTTTTGAACAAAACTTTCAGCTTGCTGTGGTGTTTGACAAAGGACTTCTGTTTTTATCTTACATCTTAAAACAATCAATTTTGTCTTTAATTCACTTTACGCATGTCACAACATAGATTTAGTAGCTCACCTCCTGGTGGAGATCTGGAGAATAAAACCAGAAAACCTACCAGAATATGTACCTTTTATGCTCAAGGCCGGTGCAAGAAAGGAAAGAGTTGCACTTTTCTTCACGAAGGAGAGGGTTATGGTTCTGATAACCGGTGGAGTAAAGAAGAAAAGGCTGGCGTGCTTGCACCAGTTGGTTATGGAAATCATAGAGGTATGAAGTTTTTAAATAAGGTAGTCTGTTAAGAATAGCTTGCTGTCACTAACTTTTGATTACTCTGGCAATCTAAAAGCTTTGATTGCTCCCTGCTGTGCTCAGGCTCTGAAGAAGGATCTCAAGCACAACGTTTATCCAACTTAAAAGAGCCTCAGTTCGAGAATTTAGCTGGTTCGGCCAAAGATGAGATATATAGGACCCTTATTCATGCTTATGGTGAAGATAGTACGGGGTTGACACATCCCGTTGATAAACATAACTCTACCACGCTAAAGGTTTCACAAGGGGGGTTTGGCAGAATTGATGATTCATGGATTAAAGAGTCTACCACTCCTGTAAATGAGCTAGGGCAGATTCCACTAGTTCAAGAGAAGAATCATGAACCTTATTTCATGGGACGTCATATTAGTTTGACCGCTGATAGCTATTTGGATGGTAGGGGTACCTTTCCTAGATTGCATCAAGATGGAGGAAAGCTGCAGTCTGATGTGACCACAGGAAACAGCATAAGTGATTCTCGTGTCTCAAGAACTTACCCTGAACCGCTAAATCCTGATCATCGGTATCGACCATTCGACTTTTCTATTTCACTTGATTCTCTCCAACCTAATGAGAAGTTATCAGCTTATGGTGGAACAACAGAGAATCTTCCCCAAAAACATCAGAAAGAGCATAGTTCAAGGCGTGCCACATACAGCTCACATAATTTAACAGGATTCAGAAATCCAGGCCATGATAGCTCGGATCATTCCTTGGGTAGCCCACCTCTCCGAGCAACTTCTCACCTAGGAATGCAGTCCCCTCATCAGTTAACACCTCGTATCGAGAAGGCTGGTCTCCATAAGGATGTTGATTTTGACCAGGGTTGTGGTACTTCTAGGCCTGTGTTACTTGTGAGCAGTTCATCTCAACCTGCTGCCGTGTCATCTGGGCTCCTTTCCCCAATCAAGGATGAGGTTTGGATAACTTCAGTTCCTTTTGTTCCTAGTTTTCCTGGTAGTACAGCAAGTCAATATGACCCGCTTGTTGACAGTATTGACCCTCCCAAAGTTGAAAGTATAAATAATCTCAAGCCCTCGAACATATCCTGCAGCATTTCAAGTCAGCATACAGATGAGAATGTTATTGTAGGTGGAAGTACTGACAAATTATTGAATCGTGATGACAAGTTGGCAAGGAATATGTCTGCCAAAGCATCAAACGAATTTGCAGTCTTGATTGCATCTGATAGGGGACGCAGCTCTAGTCTGGAAGGTGATAATAGGGTGAAAGCTTGTGAAAGAAAAAACGATGCAGCAATTAACAATGAGAAAACAAGAGACTTCCGTTTTCATTTGGCAGAACATGTGAAGGAGTTAGTGAAACCAATTTGGAAGGAAGGCAATCTGAGTAAAGATGCTCATAAACTGATAGTGAAAAAATCTGTTGATAAGGTTCTCGCTTCACTCGAGCCACATCAAGTACCAGCTTCTGAAGAATTGATAAGTAATTATATAACCGCCTCTGCAACAAAGATAGAAAAACTTGTGAAGGTAAACTATCTTGAATTTGTAGGTCAATGACACATCTAGCCATTAGCCCTCATATGATCGACTTCTCTCTGTTGATTTCATCACAGGCATATGTTGATAAGCATCGTACAAGATGAGATCCAAACTTCGAAGTGCTGAACTACTGCATGATAGAGACGGGGTTTGAACCTGATGTCCTTCCATTGTGGTTAATCTACAGTTCTACATTGCTAGGCACATGCAGTTTTTATTGGTATGCTAGATGTTTCCTAGTAAGGTATTCTGTTGCATAACCCTTGCTGGTTTGTAGACTTCAGCTGGGCTCCCTAGTACTTAATATGGTGGATATTGAATTTGCTATGTTTCCATGTTAGCTGAGAGGACATCTAATGCAACCAATGTAGAAACTTTATTGCATGTGCGGTTAATCTATGGATTAAAGAACGATGCTTTTACTGTTCTTTCTGTTTGGTGAAGTATTCCTGTTCGCTAAAGTGTAATGTCTAAATAATTCTTTGAGCTTGATTGAGGGAGCTAGGAGAATCAACATATTGCTTTGGAGCACAAGTGCACATGAGATGTGAAGAGAATAGGTTAGAAGTAGCCATGTAATGGCCTCACTTCTAGAAAGAGAGTGGACATAGAGTATTTGTACATACTCAACCTTGTTGTAGAACCATACTGTACATAGGATTGAAAGCTAATTGGTAAAGTTCTTTATCACGAGGGCTCTACAAGTCACACATGTTATGAGTACATTGCTTTCATAGGTATTTGTGGGCCAAAGCATGGCAAAATACCCTTGATTTCCCTTGGGACCATTGTTGGGTTATGGGCAAATCCTTTATGTGTGGCCCCTTGAAGAGTTGTAGCCCATGAAATCAAGAATCTTGCTCCTATGCGCTTTTCTTTGTGAAATACTTATGTGTAGATTCTTAATAAGGAACCCCTACCTATAGACCTTACTATGGTTGGCATGGTAGTGTGTGAAGTGTGAAGTATGTTGTGTGCCTCTCAAAGCGGATACCCCAAGGCAAGAGATCTTCAAGTGAATTCGAGGTTGGGGCATTTTGGGACTTTCCTCCGAGGGTAAGGCATGTTGTCTCAAAAAGTCAAAAGGTAGGGATTTCCCTAAGAGGTAAGTTAAATGTCTTCTAGGGTGGTTCTTGAGGTCGTTTTGCTTGTTTTAGTGAGGTGTGATGGATTTAATCTTACACTAGAGACAGTTTAGCCTTTTGCTATAATTTACCCAAGCCTATGTGGGATTGAGCTTGTAATCCAATGGCTAAAGTAGCATGGATCATTTATCCAATTCTAAAATAGCTTGAGTACAACTCCCATGAAGTAACACCCCATTTTCTACCCTTATTGTACCCCCCTCAAAACACCTACCTATACATTACATACCATTCACACCGATCAACCTTGAAATCCAACATATTGACTCCATTCTTCACCTTTTCGCCACCAATGATGATATTGTGCGCCATAACCTTACAACCATGCATCTTACTAGCACCCTTGGCCCCGTTACACCTCGTCGTCATTGAGGGCTTTACATTGTCTGCACACAATAATCAAGGAATATCTATTGTTTTTGTTTTCATCAAGGACTTACGTGCTTCGCACGACGCGGACTACTTGTTGCTACCACCCCATGAGTCCGTTTCCTTTGGTAAGCACTTTCACTTAAAGCTTTGGATCACAACAAATATCTTAAATGCTTAATTTTTAAGAGTATGATGTGTGAATGGGATCATAATTGAAGCAAAGGGATTAGGCGAACATGTGGTGTGAATAGACCCATTGATGGTGTGCATAGACCCATCAATGGTGTGATGTGTGAAAAGACCCCTTGTGGTGTGAATAGACCCATCGATGGTGTGACCAGACACATTAGTGTTGTGTTGTGTGAATAGACCCCTTGGTGGTGTGAATTGACCCATTGGTGGTGTGAAAAAATCCATCAGTGGTGTGAAGTGTGGATAGACCCATTGGTAGTGTGAAGAGCAATAGCCCTTGAAGTTAAGAATCTTGCTCCTATATCCTCTTCTTTGTGTAATACTTATGGGTAGATCCTTAACAAGGAACCCTTACTATGGTTAACATGGTAATATGTAATGTGCAAAGAATGTTGTGGACCTCACAAAGTGTGAGTGGCCAAGGTGTCTTGGGTATGTTTGTTTTCCTTGACCTGTAGGTCCGAGAGCTGGCAAATTACTTCCTTCAATGATGAACACACTTGCCGACTTAGAAGAGGCAACAAACTGGTGACCTCAACTAGAATAGCTGACAAGTGTCAAAGCTTGATCACAGCAAACCCTCAATGGAGTTTGTAACACCTGAAGGCCGCTGTTCAAGAAGAAATGTTTGCAGATGTAAACCTATCTCAAGTCAAGAGAGCAAAATCCATAGTGACGCAGAGATTGGTTGACTCAAGGAATAGTGAATATAGCAAAGTGTTTGATTACCAATTTGAGCTACTGAGGGGTAACCCTGATATCACAGTAGTGGTCAAGCTGCATCCTGACCTCATGACCCTGTGTTCCACAGATTTTATGTATGCGTTGATGCTTGTAAGAAAGGTTTTCTTGTTGGTTGTAGGAAAGTAATAAGTCTGGATGGTTGCTTTTTCAAAGGAGCAACAAAGGGTGAGCCTCTATGTGCCCTAGGCAGGGATGCTAACAACCAGATGTACCCAATCACCTAGAGAGTTCAAAAAGCCGGCAGCCAGTAACCGTCGGTAACCAGATTTACCGGTGGGAACCGGTAAAAAGAACCGCCCGGGTTACTTTTGAATTTATGAATGCATAATGTACTTTCTTGGTTCATTAGGCATTTTTTGTGGTAGATTCATGGTTATTAAGGCGTCGCTTAAGCGACGCCTAAGCGATAAGGCGGTCGGAGGGGGCAAGGCGTCGCCCCGCCTTGCCGTGCATCTCCAAGGCGGTCGGAGGAGCCAACGCCGAGCGACTAAACCAGAACAGACCCAAGCGGGCGGCGGCTGAAGTAGAGAGACGAGGGTGAACAAACCTGGAACCCTAGGCGACAACGCCTCCATCTTGCCGCTGGCCGCTCCCGTCTCAGCATCTTCCCCATCGTCCGTCTCGGCGGCGCCTCCATCTCGCCGCTGCCCGCTCCGGTCTCGGCGTCATCCCCGTCGCCCATCGGCGTCTCGGCTCGGTGTCCTCTTCGGCGCGGCGTAGTGGGAGTAGCAGGGGAGAGCTGGTGCTGGTTGGTGGAGCAGCAGGGGAGAGGTGGAGCGGTGGAGTGGCTGCGCCCTCGCCGAGTCGCCGTCGCCTGTGGGGGAGAGAGGAAAGGAACGAGAGAAGCCGGCTCGATTCGATGCGGCGGCTAGGGTTCACAGGGCCGGCGGTGTTTTAACGGCAATGTTGCAATTTAGCCCTCAGGCTTATATGAAATTGCAATTAAGTCCTTCCTCTTTGAAGAGAAGTCAGTTTTTTTGCAATTTAGCCTTCAGACTTCTGTAAAATTACAATTAAGTTCTTATCCCTCTTTAAATTTCTTCTAATTTAGATATACCGAGCTCTGTTTTCTTCGCCTTATGATGTATTTAAGGCGTCGTCTCGCCTCGCGCCTTAACGCTTAAAAGGTGTGAGGGGGGTGGGTCGCCTCGCCTCGCCTTACCGCCTTAATAACCTTGGGTAGATTAACTATTGTATGAAATAAAAATGCATGAATTATTGTCCTATGATGTCCTCAAAAAAATTCAAATGTAAATTTGAATTTATGACTGCATAATGCACTTCCTAGGTTGGTTTAGCATTGTTTATGGTAGATTAGCTATTGTATGAACTAAAAATGCATGAAGTATTGTCCTACGATGTTCCCACGTTTTGCAAGACATCCAAGCTAGGTAGTACATGCTAGTTTGAGATCATTCTCGGCCACAAAACTCTTCTTCCTAAGAGTCCCATGATAGTTCAAAGTCTATTCCGACTTATGGATGTCGAGATTAATATTCCACATATTACCAACTATTTTATAATAAATGGATACACTTTCTGAGTAACATTTGCATTATTCCAATTTCTAGTTACCCAAAACCGGTTTTTCCACTGGTTTTTTTGTTACTTGGATGGTTACCGGCTGTCAAACTGAACAAAATTCGAATTTCGTTTGGTGAATTGTGCCCTTTTTTTTTCGGGTTTTCCAATTGGTCGGTTACCGTTACCGGTACCTCGATACCGATATTTCCAACCTTGATCACTTGGGCAGTGGTAGACAAGGAAACAAACAATTCATAGGACTGGTTTTGTAGTCTGCTAGTCAATGATCTCAAGCCTGGAGAAGGCTGGGTACAGGTTAGGCCTTGTACCCAAAGCATTGATGAACACAGACCCACACCAATGGTGTAGGGCTTGGTTCAGGTTAGGTTCTAATCAGGGGCGGAGCCACACCCCGGGTAGGGTAGGCTTCAGCCCGGGGTGTGGAAAAATATCTAATGTACAACCTGGGTAAATTCAGTCCTGTCTCGGTAACATTTTCATGGTCCAGCCCAGATAGTTTAGATCATTCCATCACTGAGCCTGGGACGTAATCAAATTCTTGCTTCGCCACTGGTTCTAATTGTGACTTTGTGGACAACATATGTGAATCTTTTAACAAGTGGATAGTTGAAGCAAGGTTTATCCCAATAATTACCATGCTTGAGGCAATTAGATGCAAAGTGATGGTTAGGGTACAAGAAAACAGAACTAAAGCTGATTGCTTGATTGGTGGCAAGGCACAATTTATTGCAACATCTTCAAGAAATTGAAGGCAAACATCACTGAGTCTGGAATATGTCATGCAATTAGCAATGGAAAATATTCATTTGAAGTTAGACATCATGATCACAAGTTTACAGTAAACCTTGAGAATAGAGCCTGCAATTGCAGGTATTAGCATTTATCTGGTCTGCCATGCCCCAATGCAATTTCCTACATATACTTCAAAACCAACAGTCTAGATGATTACATTGCCAATTGCTATTCAATAGATGAGTTTAAGAAAACTTATGAGCATTGCCTTGAGCATGTGGAGGGCATACATGCCTGGCCTACCTCTAATAGACCAAGGCCAGTGCCACCAAAGCATATAAAGATGCTCTGCAGACCCAAGAAAGCAAGGACTAGAGAACTACATGAGAAGCCCAAAAGCACTCGAGTTTCTAAGGTGGGAACTGTCATAAGGTGTGGCAAATGCAAAGGTATTAGACACAATAGATCCTCTTGTGAGAAGAGAAGGGAAAATCCTCAGAAACACCATCATAAAAATGCAAGCCAACAGTCTAGAGCAGGACCACCAAATGCAATGGTAATGTAGTACCGCTACTGCCTTCGATTACACAATGTGATAATACCATCTGCCTTACCATCTTGTTTATGTACAGATTGTCATCCAGGCTTCACAGCAGAGCTCAACAAGCGTGGGGAAGAGGAAGGCTAGCATAGATCAAAGCCTAACCACTTTGAAGAGTAAGACGAAGTGCACTAGCAAAGAATTAGCCCACCGTGATAGAATTGGAACCTCGCTAAATAGTGTAAGTTATTCCCCCATGTTAATATGTTTCGTTTCCAACTCAGCTTTTGAAAGGAAGCTAACTATACACTTGTAGCCTGGAAACCAGAACATGGTTAGGACTTAGCTACAACAAGAGTGGCAACATTACAAGGTGGCTCAACATCACTAAATCTTGAGGCAATGGTGCCGGCATCACAAGCCAGTTCTAGGGTTATTGTCAGTGTGACATCTGGGACTGCCAGTGCTAAGTTAAAGCCCAGGAACCTACCAAGAAGAAACCTGTAGCAGGAAGTGCTAGAAATCTTGCAGGGCTTTTGTTCGATGTTTGATATGACATCCATCTTTTCTAATGTTGTCACTCCAGCTATGGCTACGTGTGTCTTATGTTGTGTCAGACTTATGGCTTTTTGTGTGTTCTGATGTGCTAGACTTAAGGTTATTTATGTGCTATTATGGCCTAGACTTAAGGCCACATGTGTTTGTGATGGATTGAACTTATGCCTATTTGTGCGCTATGTCATGTGCCAAAATTATCTCTATTTCTCTTGTTCTCATATCACATGCCAAATTATCTCTATTTCACTTGTCATGTCTTGAAGTCTTATCATGCCACAAGTTTACGGGCCTGTTCTTTTTAGCTACGGCTTATGCCTTTTGGCTGCGGCTTGTGGTTTTTGGGCTATTCGTGCAAGAGATTACAGAGTAACAAAAACTCACGTGTGATTTTTGCAGATATAAATGAAGTTGGTACAATATGTACTACAATTAACCAGTAGACTCTATTTTGAAAAATACTTCGTTTAAAAGTTAGTTACTGTAGAAAAGCTGAAAAGCAGCTTTTAGAAGCTGAAAAGAACAGGGTCTACATATGCATTCATGAAGCACACAACTTCATTCATTGCAACCAAACATCGTACATTGCAAAACATAATACATAACAAGCTTATATCTAAAACTCTGCGTTCACCACTTCAACATCGTAGCAACAAATGCATCAATGATTCCGACCAACACTAACATGAACACCACTCTCCTTTTCCAGCTTCCTCACCTTGCCACTTAGATCAACTACTGCAGCCTCTTTTTCAATCATAGTTCATCTGCAAGCACCCAACTCTACGTTATGAACAACCATCAACTCTTGCAGCTGCACGTCCCCATCATGAACACAAGCTCTTAGCTCCATGTTCTCACTCCAAGTCCCCTAACTATGTTGCGTAGATCAATCAAAAGTTCCTTAAAAAATGGAGGTGTCTCCGGGTCGAACCATCTCCAGAATTTGCATCCCCCAACTTAACCAAGGAAAAAGAAAAATTCCATCACAAATTAAAAGCCAAATCAAAGCCCCTAGTATGAAAGAAGGCAAATTACTCAATCAGAAACCAATTGACTCACTGAGCTTTTGCGCAGCTCAAGTACGTCCTCCCAGGGTTGGCATCGCTCCAAGAAATCAATTGAGCCGCCTTCGCATTGCAGTTGCAAAAGATGGTCGGAGCATACTCCAATGGCTGCTCCCTATACGGTATTGGGGAGGAGTAGTCTTCTTTGCCGTTGGCCCGAGGCTAACAAGTAGACACAGATGCGTGAGAGCTTCCGCTTTGCGAGCTTGTCATGCGCTTCAGGCGAATTGATGGCGGGATAAGATTTCGGATGGGAACCAATTTCTCAATCCCGTTGCCGCCAAGTGTCTTATTCCATCATACTCCCCTTCCTCTTAACCCTAATGCTAACAAGGCAGCTAGCCATGTTAGGTCTACGTGGCGTCCGAGTTGGGCCAAAACTAGGGTGGAATTGGGACAAGGGGGTAATTTAACCGGTATTGCGACACGAGGGTTGACAAACATTCGATTTTGCACTTGGGGGTTGACATCTAGACAAACATAAGAGTTCTTGGGGTAAAGTAGAGACTTATTCCTAATATAAACTATAATTTATCGTATTTTATGAAGTGGTAACAAATTCGAAGCTTGATAAATAAATTATTTCAGTTTATGATCATTGACATGGCCTATTTACACCATATGGCTTTAAAACCTTTTTGCATGTATGAGTTTCTTAAAAGATACCCAATATTTGTCTTGAATCATTGCTTTCATGGCGATGATCACAATGGTGCAAACATATGATGAATCGGACACTTGTTTTTTTACTTGAAAGAGCCAAAGAAGCTTGCAAAGCTAAAAAAACGAAGTACTTTATGCACCAATCATAAAGTGACACATAGTTAGGTGGACGTAGAAACGTAAGTACAATTTGCATGGAAGGAATTTTGGGGTGCCTATGCATACCCTGCACCCTAGCTTCATTAGTCGCTATTGTGCTCAACAAGGTTAAGGCGCCACCTAAGCGTCGCTTAAAGCGATGCTTAGGCGGTAAGGCGCTGAGGGGATGTATGGAGTCGGCGTCGCCTTGCCAGGAGGGTCTATGGCATCTGCCTCACGGCCATGGCGTCGCTTAGGCAAAGAAAGGAGTCGGGACAGCCAAGGCGGACACCCCAAAACACGAAAAAGCAAGAGAATATAAAGAGATGGGATGAGAGCATAAAAAGAGATGGGATGAGAGAATATAAAGAGATGGGATGAGAGGGGCCAGTGGGGGAACCTGTCACGTGAAGCCGTGAACGCTGAACCCTAGCGTCGCCTCCATCCCCGTGGTGCCACCATCCCTGAAGCGGCGCGCCGGTGGCCATCTACTGCAGTACCGCTGCCGTGCTGCGTCACTGTCCTGCCTCCATCCCCGTCGCCCTCTCTGCTCCAGGTATGCCCCATCCCCTCCCTCCCGACCACCACCTCCTCCCCCTACCTCCCCGACTCCCCCCCCCTCTCTCGACCTCCCCCTCCCTGCCGGCCTTCACCTCCCTTCTCCCCGCCCCCCTCCCAGCCTCCACAGCTCCATCTCCCCCTCCCTCTCGACCTCCCCCCTCCCTGCCGGCCTCCACCTCCCTCCCTTCTCCCCGCATCCCCCTCCTGGGGGCGTCTCTCCCCCCCCCTGGCGATGGCTCGGAGTCGGTATGATGTGAAGGCGGAGGAGAGGAGTGCTCCCTCAATGGCTTGCAGCGGGCAACGGCAAGGTGGCAGAAGCGGCGACGAAGAGATGGAGAGAGACGTCGCCATCGACAGCGAGGTGGCGGAGGAGAGGAGGTTGCTGGAGTCTGGACTGGAGGGTGGAGGTGTTGGGAATGGAGAGAGGGATGATGGAGAGGGGGGACGGTTGGATGGATAATGGCGTTGGAACCAGAACCAGAGCAACTATTCGCTAGTTAGCTTTTCTGCCACAGTCTGAGTTTTATTCACCCCCCAATCTGAAACTCTTGATTGCGACTGTATGTTAATGCACTACCTCTTTTATGCAGTAGCTGAAACTTGCAAGGGACCAAGGGGGATGGGTGCTATATGGGAGAAGAGCAATTGGAAAGGGGATGTATGCTACATGGGCTCAAGAATTGGTAACAAGGTACATATGTACTGCTAAAATGCTCATTTTATTTGCTGCCTTAAGGTCTTAGGATGTATATAAGGCGTCGCCTCACCTCGCGCTTTACCGCTTAGAGGGGGGGGGGGGGGGGGGGGCTCGCCTTAATAACCTTGGTGCTCAATGACCTTATGACTAGTGCCTTGACTGCAAATCCTTATCGTTATTGAGGGCATCACTGTACCTTTTTTGCACATGTAGTCAAGAGTTACAAAATTACTTCTCATGGTGCGAGTTACTTGTTGCTGCCATCACATGAGTTTGTTTTATCCATTGAACATTTGATTCAAAGCTTTGGATTACATGCATATACCTTGAATGCATAATTATTAAGAGTTTGATGTGAGGACGAGATCATAACAAAAGCAAAGGGATTATGCCCCTTGGTGGTGTGAGCAGTCCTATTGGTGTGAACAAATCATTTTGTGGTGTGCATAGACATCTTGATTACCAATTTGCCATTACAACCACCTATACTCCGCAAATCACCATCCAATGATGTTGTGTGCCATGACCTTACCGTTATGCATCTAACTAGTACCTTCGGCTGAAATGCCTTACTGTGATTTAGGGTGTACTTTACATTGTTTCCTCGCCACAACAAAGAAATCTATTGATGTTGTTCAAGGTTCGAGAAACAAGAAAGCGGAGCAGGTCAATTTTTCGGACCCCACCTTGTTGAAACTCGACAGTTCCCAGAATTTAGTTGGAAAACTAGAAATCATTCTAACTCGGTACAAATCGGACAATAGCATTTCTTTGTCTAGACTGGTTTGACTATAAACTGACGAGATCCGATCTCTGAACCCTGATGTTGTTTGTAATCAAGTAATACCCCCTGCTCATGGTGTGGGTCTCTTGTTACTGTCCCACACCGGTTTGCTTTGTTCATTGAAAATTTTTGCATGAATCGATGTGAGATGAGATCGTAATAAAAGTAATGGGATTATGCTTACTGGTGGTATGAACAAACTTCTTGCTCAGCAAACATACCGCTTAGTACATTGCCAACAATTTTAGGCTCTGTTTAGAACGTAGGTATAGGAAAACTGCAGGAATTGGGGTGTCATGTCCTTTGGATTTGTACAGGAATTGAAAACACAGGAAAACTTCAAAAGTGTTGTTTGAAATTTCAAAGGAATTCTTAGCTATTCATTTGTTTCAAACAGCCATATATGGATTTTTTCCTAAATCCTCCAAAAATCCTTCACTTTCCTTTGTTCCAAACAGGGCCTTATTGAACTTCCATTGGAACTTCCATATTCCTTGACATCACAGTCGAGAACTTTTATACCTTGCCTTGGATAATAAGAACAATTCTCATTGGCATTCCATATCCCTTCACATTTTACTTAATAGCTTCCCTATGTAGTCTCTGAAAATTTAAATGACCTTGTTCTAAGGGCCATTTACCGTGCCTCCTTTTTTTTTTACAAATTTTTGACAAAAACAAATAATACTAGCAATTTAATGGACCCTTGGACCTTCCGTGTTCCTTCGCATCCCACTTGATAACCTCTCTGTCTAGCCTCCATTGATTTGTTGACCCTTGGACCTTCCATATCGTTTATATTTTACTTAATAACTTTTACCATCCGCCCTCTGTTTATGTGAGTCTTCTAATGGAGCTTTTACCTATGCACCAAGACACTAACCACACAGGACCTCAAGCAGCATATTGGATTTTTTTTTTACTTTGGAAGCTTTTTCTATAAGATTAGGTAACATTACATTTTTGCAAGCTTGGAAAAGCTTAATATTTTTGCAAACGTAGCCGAGCATGCTTCTCCCACTATATTGCTGCATCAATTCTTTATTGAGTTCTTTTTTGTTAATGAACCATGGCTAACCAAGCCTGAGTGAGCTAGGGTCTGATCTGCTTGATTCACAAAAGAAACACGATGAAAATTTATCATGAACTCAATTTTTTTTAAGGAATCATGAATTCAACTTGTTCCCTTATAAAGCTGAACTAAATGAGCTAATGCCTACTTTCCAACCATCAAAAGGGAAAAGCTTTGTTCTCTTCCCAAATGCTAGTCTACACATATTTTTCAATGTGAAGCTCCTCTTTTTTTTTAAAAAAAAAAAGTAATTTTTTGTTCAAACTGTCCATTTTGTTTGATGTTTCTTGTTACTTGGTCTATTTCATGATAAATGGCCTTCTCTGCAGCCAGCAACATGAAGTGAAGTGAGCTCAGCGAAGCTGCAAGATTTGCATTTTAAGGTTGCCAGGTAATACGGTCATGCTTGAGCCTGATGTCTTGTCCTCATTTTACCAGCACCGATGGAACCTATGAGAGCTGCTATAACTTGAAAATATGTACATGTAATCGGTATATCCCCTGCCTTTGGTATCAAGAGCAGATGTCCTGAACTCCTGATTATGACATAATATGTGTGGTTTCTGTCCTTGCTGTCAAGAGCATCATATGCATTTATGTCCTTGGTGTCAAGAGGATATGTCCTGATGTATAACACTAGGTGTTTGATGAGAAAATTGATCTTAGCTTGGAGTTAATCTTTCTGAATTTTGCTCAAGTGGAAATCTTGTGTGTCAACTCATATTTCAATTTAGAGCTAGCAAAAGTATTTATTCCTTTTTGCTATTTTTTCTTTTACATTGCACTTGACATGTTCCACTTTGTTGTTTTCAGTACACAATGCTGCCGAAATAAACACGGAGCTCATCTGCATTCCCATATATTGTGTGACCAATGTTACCATCATTCCTTGCTCATTCTCCTCAAAAGGTAAAAGGTTGCATGCACTTTCCCTAGACTGTTACTGAATATCTGTAACCCTATGCCTTCAAACAGCCAGTTTCACTGTAAGAGGTTGCATTCACTTTCTAAGGTTACATAATGCTATATAGATAAAGGCACAATATACTTTATACATGTTGATTTTTTGTTCAAAATGCAAACATAATGGTAGTTTTTTCCCCAAAAGATGGTCTTTTGCCCCTACTTGGCTTAGGATTTGAACCTAGGCCAAACAATTGGAAGTTTGGACTATGACATAATGTTGATTTGAGTGCTCTTTTTCTTTTGTAATTGGTCACTATAACAACTGTTTCTTTCCTTTAGTTAATCACGGCAATCCTCTTGCCGTCTTTCAAGAACAATTGGGAGTTGGGCTCCTTAGTCCCCACTCCCCACCACCAAGAACACATCCTGGTGGTAAAACATAATTTTTAAGGCAAAACGTAATGGTTAGTATGATAAAGTTAACAGTTGATCTCTGGTACAATGGTAGCTTCAGTGTGAAATGGAAATGGCAGAGACAGTATAAAGAAAAATCATGATCCAGAGGCCAATTCTTTCTGTACTTCTTGAAATATTTTGAGCAGATTAAAAGTTTGATTAAGTTCAAAATGATAGGAATGGTACTTATTTTGTGTCCAATCGCTGTAGTTGAAGTGCTTGGGCTTGAATTTGACATCTATGAACATATATCATATATGCAACTACTGGAATCCCATACATGTTCTCCAGAGGTGAACTTGTAGTTTGGGCTTCTCTGTGTACAATTCAAACAATCATATGGAAGAGAATCATCACCGTCTACGTAAAAAAATGGAAAACACGGAAACTTAGTGCTGAAATTAGACAGCAAGAAATGGTTTTGTGAGATTTGGTAAGACTAAAATCCGCACCTAATAATTTCAT
Organism: Dendrocalamus latiflorus; assembly: GCA_017311315.1. NCBI lineage: Eukaryota > Viridiplantae > Streptophyta > Magnoliopsida > Poales > Poaceae > Dendrocalamus > Dendrocalamus latiflorus. Next base: position 5,295,482 of record CM029661.1, read on the forward strand.
TAAAGACAGGTCTCAAGTGTCTCAAAGTCTCAACAAAAAGAAAAAGGCTGGTCTCATACATGATTTGGTCCAACTACAAAGGCACTTACTATCAGCTTATAATCCGTCAATGCCTTTACATACAGATCAAGTTCTAAAGGTGTCCTCCCATAATCCTATATTCCTATCAAATAAGATAGCTAAAGGTTTGGGTAAGATCCTGCCTATTTGCTGTTATGATCTATCCAAAACTGGAAAATGAACTAAAATGAAGCAAAAAGTTAAAAAAAAATGTATTATGAGCTTCATGAATAAAATGTACTCCCTCCATTACGAAATACATGTCATTCTTGCTTTCAAATTTCGTTGCCATATACATGTCATTCTATGATTTCGAGATGATCCTTTTACCTTTTCTTCCCTTTCCTTCCTCAATAACTGAAATTTTACTTTTGCAACCAAGTTATGTTACCAATATTGTTAACTATTTAGCGTTGCAAGTTGGCATTGGTCAGCAACTCAACATGTATTTCCATATGTAGGCCATATGCATGTGGGAGTTAAGTATGTTTAATCTAATTAAGGGATTCAATGTGGATACTATGATTTTTTGCAGTCATGCCATAGTTCTTTTGCAAGATGCTAATTATACTTCATAAGAAGGTTCGAGTAAGATCCTGAATCCACAGATTTCATCCACCATAGTGACTGATAAAAAAAATCAGATATTAATAGTTGTTTCTAAATTTTCCCTGATCCAGTTTGTAAAACTGGATTTTATGATTCTTGTGGCCTATCCTGCAAATGCAATTCACAAAGTTTGTCCTTATATTATTTTCATGCATTTGATTACCTATCCTGCAAATGCAATTCACAAAGTTTGTCCTTATATTATTTTCGTGCATTTGATTATGTTCTTAAATTATGATTTCCTCACAAATCCCTACTGTTGTATATGGACATCGAATACTAACGACCAGTTTTGTAATTATTGTCGATGGCAAGGCCAATTTTGTTATCTCTAAGTAGTGATTAAGCCAAGTCATGTTGATTTGGATTAGTAATTGTAATATGATATGAAAACCTTCTCAGGTGACATGGAATCTATGTAGTATTTGGTTATCTTGTGGCCTTGTGGGTGAAATCTTAGTAGTAACTAGCATGGAACTATAAATGAAATATGCGTTGTCATGCTACACCGAAGCCATTGTTAGATGAAATAGTATGTTTCATTTCATGTAATTGTGAGTTTGTGGGGTTGTTAAATACTTAAATTTGATTCTTGTGTAAAAGAACTCTTAATAGGCAACTACCAAATAGTGCAGGACATTCATAAAATACAACTTTGCCACGCTATAGATAAATCATCAATAGACCAAGAACTCATTTAATTATCAGATTGTAAATTTTTAATTATTTGATCCAATTATCCATGTATTCCAAATTCTTGGAGGCTACTGAATTAATTGCTGTGTTGCTAGATATTTACCAAACAAAGATGACATATTGCTGCTTGCATCTGCTTCCAATTATACCGCAGCAAGGCACGGAGTACAGTGGAACCTTTTTCACCAAAATGTTTACTATTGGTTAAGTGAATTCAGTTGTTTTGGTTGCCAAAGCTGGCTGAAGTTTTGGACCTTTTGTTCTGAACGAGACGTTGCACTTGCAAATTGCAATGAAGTTGAAGATGTTGCTCTGAAGTTTATTACTCCCCCATGATATGGGCTTGCTTGGATTGAGGGACTGGAGAGAAAATATTCTTGTGTGTTCTGTTTCTTGGAGGAGCTTTTCCAACAATTACCCAAATAGGGTATTTTCGAATATGCATTTTCATGGAGGAGTTCCCCCAACAGTTAGTAGCTAATTTATTCAGAAACATAGCAGCGAGGGCTTCACAATGTTGTTACTGGGAACTGTTGTGGCACCTGCTGGTCATTTCAGTGATGGTTGATTGAGCATATATGCTCTTTCTAGTGGATGTAGCCTATCGCGTGACCAGTGTGTCATCTCCGGTCAGCTCAATGCCGAGCAGCCTAACCTTGGTAGAGGGCAAATAAGACCCACTTTTTGCCTGCTAGCTCGTCACGGACCATACAATCCCATGTATGTTGACTTGAGTCATTTCAATCCACTGTCGTGTAGTACTGATCTGTTGCCACCACTTTTATCAGACCCGGATCGGACTGGCCGATTGGAAAAAACCGGACCTAGAGCCTAGTCGGGTCCAAGCTACACCGGTGGACTGAAGGTGCAATCGGCCCATCTTGAACCGGCGGTATGAACCTGGTCAAATTGGCCGGTTTTTCAACGAACCGGCATGGTCAATCTGGTTGGACCAAAACCAACGAGGGGAAAGATTATTGTTGAGAAAAGGCGCCTCAGCCTCTGAGGTTAGTCACGCGCTAGACGACTGGGCATACGTCTTCACGTGTCAATGAGCAATCAATAAATGTACACATGGTAAAAATACACCGGCTTTTTTTGGATCACGGTAAAGCAACCTGTCAATTTGCCAAGATACCATACTGAAGGTATAACATTTTGTTGTCCTTACATCGTATGTACCTTAAATATAGTTATGCTTATCTACTTTATACTAAAAATTATGAAGATATCCTTGTATATACAACTTCTACATATAATATGTAATATAAATATTTAAATAAAGCATACGGTCAGACTAATGATGCGCCGGTTTGATCACTGGGTTAGTGACCCGATACCTCGATCGGGTCGATGGCCGATCCGGGTTTGATAACTATGGTTGCTACTAGGGATGGCAATCGGGCGCGGCGGGTACGGGTAGTGCTCGCCCATACCCGTACCCGCGACCCCGATTTACGCCCACGGGCATACCCGCGAAGGGCCACGGGTAAAAAACCTCGCCCATACCCGTCGCCCGCGGGTACCCGTCGCCCGCGGGTATACCCGTTTACCCGCGAACAAGCATATGTACTTCACAAATAAACAAACATATGCACTTGTCATTCTAATCCTATTTGTACTCCATAAGCATGAATTTGCACTTTTAAACAGTGGGTAAACTGATATGCGGCAACAATTTGGCCTTCTCTGTAAAGCTAACAAACATGAATTGCACTTGTCATTCTAATCCTATTTGTACTCCAGAAGCATGAAGAAATAGAACTCTATAAGTAAACATTTTATCTCATTATGGCACAGTTTGCATAAAAAGAGCACCAAATCAAACAATACTGCTCATGTTCTTCTTCTCCCCATTGAGCTCATATACACTAAGAAACCACAGAATTTCTTTACAAATAAACTGTAAAAATATAAGATGATTACCTTCTGTAAAAGCCTTTCATCTTCTAGAACATTAGTAACCTCCACAGGACGCAACACCTGATGCAAAAGACAGCATGATTCATGAACAAACACAGAGCTATTAAGTAATATTCACCCTATGCCGTCACAACTGAAGTTTGGTAAGTTCACAATTTTACACATAGCTAGCATTATGAATTAGGTTAAGCATGATACTGATCCTCTATGTACAACATTACTAATATTCAACTAAAACCTTAAGCATTATTCGTAGCTAGCTAGGATGTACTCCTTCACAAGTTTTACAGATAAGCAAAATCCACTATTTTTAGATGATCGATATGCCCTGCGATAACAGAACAAAATTGCCATTCCTCCTCTCCTTGCAGATGGGATCATCGCCATGCAACTCCACCTCGCCTTTGTCCGCATCCGGCACCACCTACTTCTCCTTCCCGGAGTCCCCATCCGGGGCGAGGAGGTCGGAGACGGCGGGCGATTCGCCGGGTGGGGGTGGAGGAGGCGGCCGACGGCCGGGTGCGACGGCGGATCTGGGCGAGGCGGAGGCGCTGAGGGCTGAGGCAAGCGGGGCGCAGGGCGGCGGGCGAGTGGATTAGAAGGAGGAGGAGGAGGCGGATTTGGGGGCGGAGGAGGAGGCCGGCGGCCGGGGGCAGAGAAGGAGGATGAAGGAGGAGGAGGAGGAGGAGGAGGAAGCTGGGGGCGGAGGGGGCGGATCTGGCCGGGTGTGCGAGAGGGGGCGGATCTGGCCGGCGGCCAGGTGGGAAGCTGGGGGCCGAGGGGGCGGATCTGGCCGGCGGCCGGGTGGGGGGCTGGGGGCGGAGGAGGCGGAGCTGGCCGGGTGGGAAGCTAGGGGCGGATCTGGCCGGGACGCCGGGTGTGCGAGAGGGGCGGCGGAGGCAGATGTATCGTGTGCGAGAGGGGGGCGGAGGAGGCTGATGCGTGCGGGGGTGGAGAGGCAGAGATGCTAGTAGGGTTTGTAATTTTAGGATGGTCCCACCTGTCAGTTAATTTCACGGGTAAACGGGCGAGACGGGTACGGGTAGAGCTAACCCATACCCGTACCCGTTTACCCGATGGGCAGAGATTTCCCCCCATTTTCATACCCGTGGGCAAAGAATATATCCCATACCCGGCTCCATTAGGGTATTTACCCACGGGTACACGGGTAAACGGGTACAATTGCCACCCCTAGTTGCTACATCAGTGCGTGCATGAATAACTGCGCCAAGTCGGTCCACTTTTTCGTGTATTTGCTAAACATCAGAGATTTGCTAACATAGTGTAGCTTTGCTGCTTTTGTGCATAGCACGGTAGAAGGGAAATGGCTAGATGGGCCCTATTGGCAACAACTATCAGGCACCGTCTGTGAAGGTTGCACTACGCTCGGATACAAATATACAATGCCTCGTGAAATAGATGCACAAGTGTCACACTTCCGAACAAACTGTCAACCAAGAACTATCCTATCTTCTCACAACAGGAAAGTGCCAGCTGAATCTGAAGCGTCAAGGAAATGTTTCCAACGCTGAGGCCTTGCTTGGAAGGGACAGGGATTTTAGGCTACTAAACAAGGGAAAATTGAATATATAGGACTAAGTTGAGACTGCTTTGGTAAAATAGGATCAAGTTATTTGCGCTTGTAAATATATGACTGAGTTGGGCTACCTCTTACAAATATGGTATTTTTCCCATTTTAATTTCATTTTTCAGCCCTTTTTCTCTACGCGAAATGACTCTTTTGGCCCTTCCTACCTTATTTGCAAGAGGTAGTCCAACTCAGTCCTATATTTACAAGCACAAATAACTTGGTCCTATTTTACCAAAGCAGTCTCAACTTGGTCCTATATATTCAATTTTCCCACTAAACAACGCGATGTAGAAGCAGCCACGAGCCTCGCGCGTAGCCAGGCATCCATCAAAATCATCCTCACCATCCATTAGGGCATCCTTAATATTTAGAGGCTACATAGCTTTTAAACTGGAATCCGCAGATAACCTTTAAATTTAGTATAATTTTATACAATATATGAAAACTACTATTGGCTCTAAAATCTGGTCTACAACTACAATAAAAATTCATTTTCCCATTGGCCTCTCTTACGGTAAATAGGCTTTGCAAAAAAAATTTGCTTTGAGGCAACCTCTAGGGCTAGAAGTGATGTCAGACGTTTTTACTTGGAGACAGTAACTCGCAGTGTACAGCATCGACTCTAAGCTCTTCTCTCTTTTCTTAGTAGCATTTTTTAAAATACGATGGATGCCCTGACGTAGCTGTCGCAATCTCCAATGGGCCATACCTCAGCTCGTCTATCTAAATAAATAAAAAGCTTAAACGCCAGACATGCATCACACAATTTCCCCTACGACGCGGAGGAAGCATCGTGTCATGTTCATGGTCAACGAAAGTCACGCGAAGATAGGAGCGCTACTACTCACAGACAGACAGATGCCAGGGACGTTCCGGACCGAGACGACGCGTACGGCTATTTGGATGCTGTGCAGGGAATCCAGCGAATCCGGAGCCTGCAATCCACAAGCAGCAGCGCCGCCGGCCGGACCCACCACGACTGCGCCGCTACGGCCTCCAAATTTCAAACGCAGCAGTGTGATACAGAAGAATCAACCAAACAGATCAGGCCGGTACACCAAACTGCGTCGTAGAGAGAGAGAGAGGAGCTGTTGGTTTTTTAATTTACAGTTTATGGTTAAATAGAATAGTATTTTCGTAACCGTTTCAAAATAATTTATGAAAATAGTTTATTCGAATAGTTTATAATTATTTAATTTTTTATATAAATACTTATATTAAGACTAAAAAGTATAAATCATAGCTATAAATTATAATCCATAGAGAGAAAAAAAAAACCCTACCGAACTAGCGACTCGGAGACTTGACGCAAAAGCGATGGACACGCCGAGTGGAGTACACCATCCGGACGTCCGTCCCACCCACTCCGCTGGCCTGAACTAACAAAAACACAGGGCGCCGGCACGCACGTTCCACGTCTCCGCGTGGCGCCGAGCGATTCGCGGTGCGCGCGCGACGGGCCTGGCGCGAAACTTGGACACGGACCGTATCTACAACAGTATGAGCTAGTTACTAGCTCTAAGACAACTTCTCCAATAGTACTAACTTTAGCACATAGCTCATAATATAAATAGCCTCACATGACACTCTCACATAATCTTGGAATGTGTGTATGAGACTAGCTCTTGATCAAGAGATAGCTTTTCTCTCTCTTCTATTAAAATATGAAACAATATGCTTAGAGCTAGCTCATAAGTCACTGTTGGAGATGCCCCGCAGGCACCGGACCCTCTCGGTGGGTCCACCGCAATTTTCCACGGCTCGCACGGATCATTCCACGACCAGATCCATAACGTAATCCGCCAACTATGCCACTGAGCCGCCTGGGCCCACGCTGCCGGCGGTGCGATCTCCGGGCGTTGGCTGGAGTTTTTTTTTTTTGAAGCAAATGTGTCGGCCGAGGTTATTTGGCGTCTAATCCAGGTCCGGCGACGTGTGAATGTGTGATGCGTGGCGCATGAGAAGCCTCCGCCAGTCCAAATCAGCCTCCTCCATAGACGGATTAGCCGGTGGAAAATGTTTTCGTACAGTTGCGAATTTTATTTTTATTTGAAATCAACTCATTCAATGTTTAATAAATTAACAAGTACAATTAAAATAATTTTAAATTAAGTCACGCCCTAGTAATGAGCTTTTTTCGTCCCTAGTTAGGGCCACCATTATTTTCCTTTTTTTTGAAGACACCATTTAAAAACTTTCTTATTTTTGCGACAAACCATTAAAAAAAATTCGATCCTACTGTCATATAGAGCTATCACTGTGAGGTTCAAAGAATCCAATTATAAAGCCGACAAGACATGGCATGGAATGCATGCCACCATAAGGCGAAGCTTCACTGATGTGACATGCACTATTTGGGCTTATAAATGCTAGTTTATGGTTTATTTTATACTATAACAGTTAAAAATATATTATAACTATTGATAGTTTTTTCAACTTAATTAAATTTTAAAAAAATAAAAAAATTATATCATCACAAATAATACAAAAGAGTAAGAAAAAAGAAAAAGCAAAAAGAGTCCAAAAATAAAAAAATAAAATTAAGAAGCTATAAACAATAAGTTAAAGCTCTAATGAACGGTGCTAATGCATGTGCCCTCGCTTACCGGTACAAAATAGATTAATTGCGTTAAAGACCTATGCTATCTCTAGCCCGAAAGGAATGAACACCACTACTCTGTATCAATTGCTCCAACATGAAGAAACGTATAATTTATAGTAACTAGACTGTACATGTTGGTAACTCAATATAACAATCTTACTAGTGGCAAAGTGAACATACTATACATGCTAGTTATGCTACCGTAATCTTTCACTGGTTCGTCGCATCACACCCTCATGCAACGCGACAAAGCTTACTAGCATATGCACCATACCAAATCACTCCGCGCCCAGCAACTATTTTCCCGATTGAGCTGAGCACTACAAAAACAGGGAGTGCATGTAACGACTCTATTTCCGGAGCTTACGGTTTTCTCCACAATTATTCAGGATATTTAATTACAGAATTTGAAATTTGAGTGCGCATCAAATCTACTCACGCTTTAAACTTAAAGGCCAAACTTTATTACGTTAGATTATGACATGTCAGTCGAGGTTAAAACATTAGAGCATATAAACCCAAAGTTTATATTACATCATAAAAGAACTTATAAAAGATCCACAGACTTGTCAGAGTATAGATAAGACCTAAAACCAGTAATCATCTTCTACCAGGGGATCATCGTAATTTTCTTCGAAAGGGTCTTTATTGTCTTCCTAGATTTCTTCTATTAATGTTTTAGCAAGTGTGAGTGCAAATGTGCCCTACAAGTCACATGGGAATATCTAATTATCTACTTGCCAGTATTTCAACGGAATGGAATGTGTTGATATTATCGTTGTATTTGTGGATGTAAGTTTATTTCCAAATAGTTCTTAAACATGAAAAGTAAAACATTATCTTCTTAAGAAAAATAGGATTTAATTAACTTAATTACCAACTTAAAAATTATACCAATACTACTTATGCCTTATTATTGGATTCACCTATTAGGCGCAGTTTCATTTACCGGAAGCACGACGTATTTGAAGACTATATGTCTTACTCTGCAGAGTTGTCCAGCTTTACCTATAAGATATCTCAAACTCACAATGTCATGCAATATACACGCAACACGTTAGCGTGCGATTGAGTTGAGATAACAAGGCCGTTCATTGCTATTTTCATTCTGGCTTCTACCTGGTAGGCTCGGGATCATTCAACATTTGTTGGGAAACCACAGGCCAATGCGAAAATCATGACCCAACATTGAGTGGACCTACCATTGTGAAGAATGGCAGGTGACTTTATCAGTACCACTTCTATTTCACCTTTGTTTCGCAGGCTATCCTGAAACTCTGTAATAGTTAACTTTTATGTAGACATCTGATCGAATCAAGCAATATACTAGATCAAGTTTGATAGGTCACCCTTGTGGTTGAACGATTTTCTATGTTCTTTACTAGTATAAGGGTCTAGTCTTTAATCTTTTCAATTGAGGCCATCATGCACCTCAGCACAATATCACTGAACCAAACCAAAGCCTCTACACTAGGATAAAGTCATGAGTTCCAACCATCTAGTGGCTTCCCACCAATTAGTCTCAACCCTAGTATCATTTTGAAATCTAAAGACACTAAGCCAAAATATTCCTAGTAGTTTAGGTAAATCATTTGATTGCCCAATTCTACTAATAACTAATTATTCAGTAAATAATAACCAAGTTTGTCAAGGTGAACATGGCTTACAAATTAAGACATGGCCATGTTGGTCGTAGGATTTAACTAATTCTCATGTCCTTCGACTTGTTTGAGTGGTTCAATATGATTAAAGACATGTAACTTGCTTTCCTGATGGTATCCTTCAACTGGGCCTACGTCTTCTTGGTCTTATCTTACTTTCTGCGGCGGATTGTTCATCGAATCTAGGTGCTATCACAAATAAATAAACAATAAGTTCGAGCTCAAAATAATTCGAGCTAGGAATAAGATAAAATAGAATAAAAAAGAAATAAAATTAAAAAAAGATTAAGCATAAGTGGCCCTGAGTGGTAGAAGTTTGCATAGGTCAAATGGAGCTAAAAATGGTTTAAACATGCTCAAGATGGTCGAAATGGGTATAAATATATTTAACGAGGTTCATGTGAATAGTAACAAGTCAGATGAATAGTACTAGATTGGCACTATTCCTAACGGGTCGTGTTGGGTGAACAGTAATGGGTTTTGGCTAGTTTTAGTGGGCTTCGCAGTAATGGGTTGGGCTATGAGCAATATTGGTCTGGATGTGAACAATGTCGGGCTTTAACTAATGGGCTTGACCCACTTGGCCTATTGGGTTATGCACTACTCTGGGCCAACCTGGCTGGCCGAACTGCTCGGCCTACAAGGTGTGAGGCCCAACCGGTTTGAACTTATGCCCATGGTTGCTCAAGTAGAGGAGATGATGGTGATAGCAATTGGCGATGGCAAGGGTGCTCAACGGTGAACAAGGGTGCAGTGAGGGCAAGTGGGACCTGGGCAACCCATTTTGGATATGCACACGATCGGAGGGGCGCTAGAGATGGCTAGTGGTGAAGGTGGCTCGTCGAAGTAAGACCATGGCACGACAGCAATGTGCTGCGGTTTCAACTTCTATGGTGCATAGGGGTCCTAATGGTGATGACGGCTTGGATGGGTTTGGCTTGTGTGAGGTTGGCCATGATGGCACTGGGTGAATTAAGGCACTGGCACACAAGCTAGCAGTCAAATTAAGGCACTCGGTGTGCGTCGAGCGGCTGGAAGCTGAGGTGGCAGGGAGTGGCACGTGGGCGGGGATGGTGTGATGGCTAGTTAATAGCCAGACGGTGAGGTGGCCGATTATTGTTTGATGGTTGATAGAATGGTAGTGTTGTGTGGTAAATGTAGATGAGCGAGCGCGTGAATGGCTAGCAGCTGGGTGGCAAGAAGAACATGACAAAGGCATCAGGGCAGAAAGGCGCCAAGGGTAGGGCAAAAGCAGATTTCCCTAAAGGGAAGGCGTAAAACCAAGAAAAGATTCTCAATTTGGCACAATTTCAAATTCAAACAAAATTCAAATAAAATTATTTTTAAAAAATAAATTTGAGGTTATTTCAACCTACCCCCATTAAAAAAATCTTGACCTTGAGATTGACTTGAACTACAGAGTAGGTTGGGAAAATCTCACCTCAAATCTGACTCTTTTCCCAGGCTATTTCTTCCATGGTGTGATTTTTCCAATGGACTCTACAAGATCTGATACTTTTCTTTCTTAATTGCTTTTCTATGGTTTTAATGATCTGCATAGGTTCTTCCCGATATTTCAAATCATTATGCAAATCTATATCTTTGAATGGTACTTGTTCAATTGTTTGTGGAAGACATTTTCGAAGTTGTGATACATGAAATACATCATGTATTCTGGTCAAGCCTGATGTCAATTGCAATTTATATGCCACTTCTCCAACTCTCTTTAAGATCTTATAAGGACCAACATATCTTGGTGCTAGTTTTTCTTTCATTTGAAATCTTCGTATGGCTTTGAAAGGAGTGACTTTAGGGTGGACATAATCTCGACCTCAAAACTTAAGTCTTTTCTACGAGTGTCTATGTAGATCTTTTGACGGTTTTGGGCAATCTTTAGTTTATCACGAATAATCTTCACATGAGCTTCAATATCGTGAACCATTTTTGGCCCAAGAAGCTATCACTCTCCAGTCTCTATCCAATTTAATGGTATTCTACATTCTCTTATATATAGAGCTTCAAATGGTGCCATTTCGATGCTAGCTTGGTAATTGTTGTTGTATGAAAACTCTGCAAACGTCAAACACGTATTCTATGTTGCTCCATAAATGAGTGCACACGCTGTCAACATATCTTCTAGAATTTGATTTAGCCTTTATGTCTGTCCTCCAGTCTGTGGAAGGTATGCTATGCTGAATGCTAAATTTGTTCACATGGCTTCATGTAGTCTTTCCCAGAATTTGGGCATGAATTATGCTCCCTTATTTGAGACTATTCTTTTAGGGACTCTATGAAGTAACACAATATTTGTCAATACAATTCTGCCAATTTATTCTTCCTATAAGTCTGTTTGATTGGTTGAAAGTGTGCCACCTTGGTTAATCAATCTATAATTACCCATATGGTATGATATCCTTCTTGTGTCTTAGGAAGCCCAATAATGAAAGCCATATCGATATCTTCCCACTTCTACTCTGGAATTGGCAATTATTATAATAATCATGCTAGTCTTTGGTGATCCATTTTAATCTTGTAGCACACATCACAATGTGTCATGTATTCAACTATTTCTCTCTTCGTATTGCTCCACCAGAATCGTTTCTTTAAGTCTTGATATATTTTTGTTTCTCTTGGGTGTATGGAGAATGGTGATTAATGGGCTTCTTCTAGAATAACTTCTTTCAATTCTTTCTTATTTGGAATACAAAAGTGGTCATGAAATTTTAATATACCCTGTTCATCTTTGGTGAATTTTGATAAGCTTTTTTTTTAACTAGTCTTCGTAAGTTGTTGAATTCCTTCATCATCCTCCAGAGCAATCCTGATTTATTTTGTCAAGGTCGGTTGCACCTCCAATGTTGCTATTAATCCCTACTTAGTTATTTCTAAAATTAGTTGTTGTATTTCTTTCTGTAAGTGAGGTCTATATTCTGACATAGTAGCCATGCCATAATATATTCTTTTACTCAATGCATATGCACCACATTTGCTTTCCCAGTGCGATAGTAAATGTCTAAGTTATAGTCCTTGATTAATTCTAACTATCTTCATTGTCTCAGATTCAGATATAGTTAGTAAACATATATTTCAAACTTTGTGATCAGAAAATATCTCATAATGATTTTCCAGTAGGTAATGTCTTCATATTTTCAAAGCATGTATCACTGTAGCTAATTCTAGGTTATGTGTTAGATAATTTTCTTCATGTGATCTTAATTGTTTGGAGGCATATCTATGACTCTTCTGTCTTGCATTAGTACACATGCTAATCCTTGTCTTAAAGCATCACAATAGATTTGAAAATCCATCTTAGGATTTGGAAGTACCAGGACTGGAGCTGTAGTTAATTTAGTTTTCAATTCCTAAAAACTTTTTTCACATTTGTCCATCCATTCAAATGGGCTATTCTTCTTAAGAATTTTAGTAAGAGGGCGTGCTATTTTTTAGAACCCTTCTACCAATTGACTATAATAACCCACCAAATCTTGATGGTTGGATCCACATCGTACATCCTAAATTTTGATCGAAATTTTTGAATAAATTAATTAAGTAATACTTACAAACTTTAGTTTTGTAAGCTCAAATATAACTCTCTGACAGTGACTGGAAATTGATGGTGAAATGATTCGATGAGCCATTACAGTAATGGTTTTATTTTGTGGTTTTAGAATATAGAACATGATTTTTTTAAAAAAAAGATCTATAGCAACGAACGGACAATCAAATAGTTAATTTAGAAATAGCACAAATGCTTCATTGAACTAAAATTCTCTCTCGAAGGGAAAGAGGACCCAAAGCGGCAACGTGGCTGAGAAGCAAATCCACTGGAACCGCTCAACACGTTGCTCAATTTGCTTACCTTCAGGGAGCCAGGGGGGCGGACGAAAAAGCGCCAGCCAAATTCTCATGCCGCCACGCTAAAGACGAGGGGCGGCGGCGCGGACAGTCAAACCGCTCCGTCTTGCCGCTCCACCACTCGCTCCCGATTTCCGCCCTTTTTAACCCCCCGCTCCTCCTGCAAGTCCCTCCTCCCTCTCCCACCCCCGAATCCTACACGCCATCCCCACACACACACACCCGCACACACCATCCGCGACAACAAGAAAGAAGGCCATGGCGCCGAGAACGTCGGAGAAGACGATGCCACCGGCCGCGGCCGCGGCGACCGGATATGCGCTCGGCGTCGGCGGTGGAGCTGGGGGCCCTCACTACAGAGGTGTGAGGAAGCGTCCCTGGGGGCGGTACGCTGCGGAGATCCGCGACCCGGCCAAGAAGAGCCGGGTGTGGCTCGGCACGTTCGACACGGCCGAGGAGGCTGCGCGCGCCTACGACGCCGCCGCGCGCGAGTACCGCGGCGCCAAGGCCAAGACCAACTTTCCCTTCCCCTCCATGCCTCCCACCGCCGCGGCCGTCACCGGCGGCAGCCGCAGCAGCAACAGCAGCACCGTCGAGTCCTTTGGCGGCGACGTGCAGGCGCCCATGCAGGCCATGCCGCTCCCGCCTTCGCTCGAGCTCGACCTGTTCCACCGCGCGGCGGCCGCGGGTGCCGGCGCCGGCGGCGTGCGCTTCCCTTTCAACACCTACCCTGTAACGCACCCATTCTATTTCTTTGGACAGGCGGCGGCGGCTGCGGCCGCCCGTTGCCACATGCTCAAGCTGGCACCGTCGGTCACCGTGGCGGCCGTGGCGCAGAGCGACTCCGACTCCTCGTCGGTCGTGGATCTGGCGCCATCGCCGCCCGCGGTGTCGGCAAAGAAAGCCGTCGCGTTTGATCTTGATCTGAACAGTCTGCCACCGGCGGAGGCCTAGACGCCGGAGTTTTAGCTGATAAGCTGATACGATACGACTGCTAGTTTGTTTCTTCGCCCTAGAAGAAAATTTCATGTACTTTTATGCTTAGGCCCTCTTGCTTAACGGAGGCAGGACATTTTTGTAAATAGTTTTTCCGCCGGGGACTTAGATTCAGAAAAAGACCAAAGATGTGCTGTCACTTAGACCGGTCCTGCCGGCGTTGTTATTGACCGGATTATATATTGATTATGTACTTGATAGTCTTGAGAAAATAGTATTTAGAAAATCCAAAAAAAATTAACATTTTATTTCGTATCGCTCCATTTACTGGTTACTTTTTGAAACGGAAGTGAGATCCATGGATGGGAAGCAATATTTATGGGCTGTCACTTAGTAAGGCGACTCATTTATGGGCGGCCTCTGGCCTGTGCGTTTGCACCCGTCTCATCCGAGGCTCTTGCTTGCGACCCATGCAACATGGCCATTATTGCCTTATTGGTCGGTTAAAGAAAAATGAGTCACCCCATCCTGCATGGACATTCTGCATCCAGACCCGGTCCTTGTAGGTGTCGATTTTTAGAAGCCCACTCTAAACAGCTTTAATTTTTATTTTTTCTAGCTTTAGATTTATTTAAACCAGAAGTAACTTGTAGCACATAGTTTTCTAATTTTAGGATTATTTGTCCTTTTGTTTTTTCTCGTTTCTTTATATTGTCCGTAATAATATAATAATTTTTTTAATTTTTTTTCTTATTTTTTTACATAAAAAGATAATAGCCGTACAGTTAATTTCAGTTGAAAATTATAAAGTTTAAACTAAAAAGTAGTTGAAGTGGACTCTTGCAAGCACAGGATCACTGTAAACAACAAAGTCATTTTCTCCCCCTTTTAAGTTTTAACCCCTCGTGGTTGGCAGCACAAGTGGACGCGTCGTCGTCAAATTTACCCGTGTAACAAGAGGGGTCCTCTCCACAGCCATCGTGCCGACGAAGAATTTTATTCTGCTACTTTCCCCAGGTCGTTTTCTCCTCGCAGCACTATCGAACTGTACAGTGTGAGAAATCAGGAAGGAAAAAAAATACTCCTACGTGTTAGCCATGCTGTTACGGAGAGGTGCAGGTGACGCATGTGGATAACGAACACGTAAACGTAATACTTTAAAAAATTAAATGAAAACGGAGGAGCGGCGGCCGGCGCTGCGCGGCGGGGCGGACGGATCATTCGGCCCCGTCGGTGTGCTCGTACGGCGGGATCGCCACCGCCTGTGCGCGCGCTGGTTGCCCTCTCCGCTCGTGACCTTGGGAATAACGTGAGCGTGTGGGCGACGCGCCACGTGTGCGCCGCTGCCGGCCACCGGATTCTCCCTGCGCGTGCGACGGTATATGCCCGATCTGTGGCCGCGCGGGAGCGTGGGGGGTCGCGGCGCGTCCATTGGGTGGCGCTGGTGGTGCGTGTCCGTCGGCGGACAGCGAGGACGTCGCGTGCTCGCGGCAGACAAGGCGTGGGCCCGACACGCGGGAGGGGCGGGCATCGCGGGGCTGCGATTCGGATCCATCGACAACTTGTGACGGCAGGCACGGTCCGGTATATAGGCTCGAATGGGCATGGATCTATTAGGAATGGTCCGGTATAAATCAAGTTTTAGTTTAAATATATAAGAAAATAATACAATTTTTTATGTTTAAAAACTACAATATATTATTTAAAATATATTGTTTTACCGGGTCTTCGTGGGGCCCACGGCCGGGGGACGACTCCTTCCTCGTCCCCCTAGCCTAGTGGGGCCCCGCCCCTGATGGGGAAATTCCCCGCGGGGAAATTGCCACCCCTAGTATATATGGCTTCTGTAGCATACTTTTTATTCAAATCTAGCCCTCTCAATGTAAATTTACATTTCTGTCCTCTCTATGACCGCAACAACAGCGTCAAGCAATATGTATCACCTATCGCGTTGCCCTATCATGGCAGTAGGTGGGTGCCTACAGTGCCACCTGAGCTTGGCACCACCTCCTGTCGCACCACTAGAGCTCAGCACCACCTCTTGTCGTAGTGTACAGGCACGGCAGGCCGATGGGGCCATTGCCTGCTACGCTCATTCGTCGCCTACTACGCTGGACCTCCTGCCGTAGTGCAGTAGCATGGCAGGTGACATGTGCCAACTGTCATTGCTACCGCTGTCATGGAGGGGGCAAATTTGCAATTTTGAATGTGAGGGGGTTGGATTTGAAAAAAAAAAGTGCGTTACAATGCTACACCCCTGCTTGTTTGGGCTTAAGCATTTTAGTTTAAAGCTAGCTTTTCAGCTTAAACAGCTTATAAGCAGCTTGCTTTTAAGCCAAGCCAACCTATTTTGTAATCCGCTTTTCCTTAGGTTGGCTTAGTGGCTTCAATGATGATTGCCTAAAATACCCTTTTACAAATGAGCTAAGAAGAGTTTTTGTCATCTATTTCAAACACACAACAATAACAAGATCAACACGATTTTGTCATGTCACTTCTTCGTACCTTCGTTATCCTATCAAACCAATTTGCATACTACAATGTGCACCGCGGCCACAACCGAAAAAAGATGAGACAACTAAAACTCTATTGTAGCCACGGTTCTACACTAGAACAACAAGTCACAAATTCTTGCAACCAAATTCATATAGCACAGTTCATTCTTGCAACCAAATTATTGAATTAGACGGTAATTGAACACAATTATTTTATCAAGAAAAACTCTCATCCAAATAACAAGAGATGCTTCTAAATATATCATATAGAGAGCTCAAATCTGAAGCAATTAACAACCCATTAGCATCAACCATTCAGAGCTCTAAAATCCGGAAAAAAAAATAACAACAATTTGAGAAGGACAATACCATTTTCTAGTACTACTAGTGTTGATTAATTGGAATATTAGCAATACATTAGTTAACATTAGCACCAAGTAGCAATCACTCATGTTAATCTAAACATAGAGAAATTGAATTGGAAGTCACACGCACAAGCTTTCACAGAAAATCGAACAAGATTGTGTTGAGGTTGTCGGTGGTGTGGACGGCGACAGCTTCATCATTGCTAGGGTAGCGGCTCCGCTTGGCAGCCGATGTCATATCTATAGAGCAACACCGGGCCTGGAGGTTATGGTGGCAGGTGGAGGGCACAACGGCGTCAGTGGAGGAGGACAGCAACATCGGGCAGAGGGCACAACAGTGTTGGTGAAGTACGACAGTGTCGATGGAGGAGGCCTAAGGGTTTGTGGTGCTAGGGATTGGGAGGAGGCCAGTAGTGTCAACCGATGGGAGGACATGGGTCGCGAGAGGCCGGCCGCCGGGGGGGGGTCTCTAGTGGCTAGAGATTACAGACGAGCAAACTAGCATTGGTACCTGCGAAAACCTAATCGCCCTGGAGGCGATTTGGGCCGAGAGGGGAGAGGAATGTGAGTCGGAAGGAGAGACAAAAGGATTTTATATGGTGGTGTAAAAGGGTAATTTCTTTAAAGTCTAATGGCAAGGGTACTTCTAACCGGCCAAAGCCAGAAAAACACCTTTGAATTGGCTTTTAGCTTATTTTTGAAAAGCCTGATTAAAAATACAGTTTTTATTTGAGTTTTGGTTTTTAGGCTCGAGAAAAAAGCCGAGACAATCGATGCCTGTCTATACGATGGCTTCCAGTGATTTTCGCGGCGCCCGTTTCGACCTAGAGGTGGCAATGGATACCCGAAACCTGAGTACCCGATGGGTTTTATCTGATAAGGAGGTGGGCATGGAAAGATATCTTCACCCGCGGGTATATTGATGGGCAAAAATCTCTACCCATCGGGTAGAGCGGGTGCGGGTACGGCTGTATATTACCCGTACCCGCATACCCGTAGGTAAAATATACTCGCATACCTTATGTGCTTCATGGAATCATGGTGGCGAATTTACACGTTACTAAGAGAATTTTGTACCATATTAATCATTTGGCATCAACATTAAGGAAAAGAACTCAACAAATAAGTAGCCGATACTCTGGAATAAGCTAAATAAAAAGAGGAAAATTTTAGTTTCAAATTGCACAAGATGATACTTCAGCAAACTAATCAGGTATGGGTTACCCGTCGGGTATAAATACCCACGCAGGTGCGGGTACAGGTAAGTTTCTATACCCGTGTGTGGGTACGGGTATCGTAGCAGGTAGAGTTATATCTGTTAGGTACGGGTATGAGGTGGCTATACCCAACGAGTATGACCCCGTTTGGCACAGCTCCACCACCGACTCCTGGAGCTGTTTGGAGCCGTTTTGTGCCAAACGGGGTACAACAAAATAGCTCCACCCAAGGAGTCTCTTAAAACCTGCTGTGACAAAAGTAGCTCCTTGGGTGGAGCTGAAAAAAGTAGCTTCACCCAGCTGAAATAAAAAAAACAGCTCCACTTGTAAAGTAGAGCCGTGCCAAACAGGGCCTATATATCCGTTGCCACCTCGCGCGGCGCCTGCGCCAGCCACCATCGGAAGGTCGCCGCTTTCGTCGCGCCCAACTATTCCTCGTTTGTTTTTTTATTGCTTTCCTCGTACAACCAGATTTTTTTTTTTGCTCGTGTTCTGCTGGAGGATTCCAGGAAATTACTAGTTGTGCTGCCACTGGAAGGTGGGTACTAGTACTACGGCTTGAGAAGCTGTATCTAATCCATGGACGATTCTTTAGAAAAGTGCTCTTCTGGGTGAATTTGGGTTTCCCTTCTACTTAAGCTGTACGGCTCTCTTGCGTTATGCAGCAAAAACTACCGTACAACTTTGTATGTGGCTCTCGATCCCTAAGTTTTTATCCACCAAGTATCTAGTCCACCGAGTTCAAAAAAAAAGTATCTAGTCCACCAGTAATACTCCACTTTCAATCTTCTTACAATAATTTGGTCGACTACGTCGCAATTATCAAGCCTAGAGGAAAAAAAAGGTGTCTTGTGGTCAATTCAACAACATATTAAACATATTACATGTATATATTACTTGACATTAACATCCATGCACAAAGGTGAATCCGGTTCTGCTTCCTCCTAGGTTCTTTCCTAGCATATCTTTGTGGGAAAAAAAATAGTAGTGAAGGCAATTAAGCAAGTTCGTAAGTTCCTTTGGCATATCCCGTACTGTTGCGCAAGGAAAACTTTGCGTGTGTTTGGTTTGGAGGTAGTAGGGATAAAATAGCTCCATCCTTGTTTTTAAGGACGGGACCGTCCCTGTTCTTTGTTTAGTTGTAAGGGATAGGACCGTCCCCGTTTTTTGTTTGGTTCTGGGACATCAAAATATGGGATGAGTCATCCGACGTGTGGGGCCCCTTTGTCATCCTCTTGTTTTTTAGAGGCGAGGAAGAGGGACGAGCCTATCTCCTCGTTTTTGAGGGACGGGAGCATCCTCGATTTAGGGAAATATTTCCGGGATATTTCCCAAAGGGGATGGACTCTGTCCCTGCTGACTCCAATCCAAACAGGTTCAAATCTGAGATCGTCCTATCCTATCCTCTATTATCCCTAGAACCAAACACACCCTTTGTTTCCCTATTTTTCCATTGTGAGCCGGAGCCCGCAGGCTACAGGTAGCCTAGCGAGAAACGGGGCAAACAATATGCACATGGAACGCGAGGACTCGTGCTTGGGGTGTGGGGCTTCATTGGAGCGGCCCTATAGCCGCAACACGTGAAACTACGCATCACGCGCAGCAAAAAATAAAAGTGCGGTGCCCTACATGTCACTGTCATGTAGTGTATAGGCCTAGCCCAAAAGCACTTTTGAGTTGGGCCGCCGATCCCAAGAAAGACCCAGAAAAGGGAAACAGCCGGTCAAAAAGTTTTGCGGCTTCTGCATGCGATGCGCTTTTGCTTTTTGCTTTTTATCGACTTAGGTATCCACAATGAGGCTACATAAAGTGGTAGTCTCAGAAGAAATAGTACCATATTAGTCTTAAGTGATGACTTCAATTATTTGCAGTTCAGATTTTTTTCTTCAGAGGCACCTACGTTATAATTTACATTAAAGACATAAACTTTACATATAAAATCTTAGGACAAGAAAAATATGTACACATAAACCTCTGAAAAGAAATGTACAAAATGCATCATCCTAGCTTATTATTGAAGCTAGCCCAACAGTTAACACAATGAACATCTCAGCTAAAAATAAAATAAGCTGCAGTTGAAAGAGGCGTACAAGCTTTAGTTAGCTGCAAGTATGACGAGGATTACATCTTTTTAGAATCATATAGACCAAAACTAGTGTTGCGTCGTTGCTGTTTGAACTAGCAGGACAATGTACATACAGAATAGCACCAGTACCACCTATATTTTGCTTCCGGTATTCAAATTCCTAGCAATTATGTCACAAGAAAGGCTAGTGCTAAAGGCGTAAGCACAGATATCTCTCCTCATTTCTACACAGTAACTAAACAGCAAATTATCCCGTGTCACATATACAAAATGCATAAAAACCTGAGGTGCTAATCCAGGAAGCAGGAAGAATCAGATATTAACACCCATTTCACACTAAAAAAATGGTAAAGATGCAACGACCTACGGTAATAGTTTTGATGGTTGGATGCATCAAACATACATTGAAAACTAAAGATGATTGGCATTAGCTATTTGGCTATGTTCAGGAATGCATCAAGTAATGTACAGCCTTAGCCGGGTGATTGTTCGTGAGTTAACCAGAAATGTTAAGCTACTAGCTTCAAGTGTTATATGGTCATCTATTGTGCTACAAGATTCATGTTGCTTAGGCGAGAGAGAATCATGCATGTGCATAAGAGGTTAAAAAAATAATTCGTGTATTCGAGAGAATAGGAAATACCTATGGAAACCGAGTTAACACCAAGATTAACATCTAATTGCATAAATATAAACTAGTTGAGACAAGGTTCTCAATCCATAAACTCAAACATATGAAGGAAATAACAAAGGTTCTAATTCGATGAGTATCATAACAAAAGTCCATAACAAAGACTAACATATGTCTTCGATAAAAAATCAATGAGAGGTCACATTATCTTTGCTAACTCACTTTCATACCATGCCAAGTCACTAAGAAGTAGCTATGACAGTAACAAGCTCATCTCGAAATGTATCCATATACCGATCATTCGATTGTGATGTTGACCCATCCAAAGCACCAAAATCAATTGCATATTTTTGTTATCTAGAAGGAATGGTAGGGACATAGTTAGAATCTCGGTCGTACCTACAGAAATGTCAATCCCCACTATCATCCTCACATATGAAGTTGTGGAGTGCCACAGTAGCCGCAACAATCATCTTTTGCTTGGTCATTGGCTAGCTTGGCATCTTGAGTAGAATTGACCACTTCATCTTCCACACACCAAATGTTCGCTCAGCTATGTTACGAATAGATGAGTGTACCCTGTTGAACTTTCCTTAGCAGTAGTTGGTTCAACACCTCCATATGTTGTAACGTTCCCTACATCAATATCCAAGCTTTAACACACACAGACGGGCACATGTATGTATGTATCTCAACTTATATATGATTCTACAGAACAAAAGCAATGTTTTGGCAACAAAGTGCCCACATGATGCAAACTGGTATGTCACCAGCAGGGACCAAGAAAGCTGAACATCAAATTAATCTGACTATTTTCAAATCAGTTATTATTCATGAATAACTACAGCAGAAGACCAATGCCTATTTCATATTCACAGCAAAAGGCTAAATTAATTCACATTAATTAGACTATCTCCGAATCCTATTTCCATTAATATGGAGAACAACCATAGCTCAGTTCACATCCCAAATATCAGAACAAATGAATCCTAACAGCTTGGTTCACATGAGTTCCAGTAGCAAGCATTGCATCAAATTGTGAGTTTTAGGTCAAAGATGTGGCTTACCTCGAAGATGCCGAGGGTGGACCGCTAGGTGTGGAGGGCGGAAGATGCGGAGGGACGACGAGGTCGTGTGCACTGGGCCAAGGGGGGAAGAGTTGCCGTCAGGGAGATCACGGAGGACCGGGCGGGCTAGGAGCTACAAACGGGCGAGGGGATGAGCACGAGATGCGAACAGGTGAAGGGAGGCAAAGGGGTGGGGGCTATGAGTTGGGGTGCGTAGGATAGTTGAGTGGCATATTGTGGGTAAATACTCTCAACTCTCAAGGGTATTTTGTTTTACTAGTCCACGGCTCCCCACTTGGACCAAGGTTTTACCTGCTGCTACAAATTGTACTAGAGGGCTGCTCCACTCCAGGTTGCTCCAGCTCCAACAGTTTTGTGGAGTTAGTCCGTTTGGCACAGCTCCACCTACTCCAACTAAGAAACTGGGAGTTAGAGTCATACCAAATAGGGCAAGGCCTTGCTCAATTAGGCTTCAGTTTCTAGTTTCTTAATTTTATCCTTTTCGTTTTTTAGTTTTTATGCTTTTTTGTCTTTTTTTCCATATTCCTTCACATTGCCCGTGATAAAAAAAACATTTTCCTATTTTTATTTTTTAAATTTAATTACGTTGAAAAATTTATAACAGTTACAGTAAAAAACCCCCTTAAACAAATACAAAACAGTGAAAAAAACCCTGAAAACTAAAAACTTAAGCCAACTTGACCACAGTTAGGTCTGTTTGGTTGCCTGCATGAGGGTGGCTCGCACCAACTCATGCAGGGAGATGGTGTTTGGTTGCCTGCATGGAGGAGAGAGCCTGCATGAGTAGATGCAAAAAATCAACTGGAGCCAGGCTGAGGAGAAACGTGGCTGAGGAGCTTCCCTCCTCAGCCTGGCCACGCTCATGCAGCTGCATGAGCACATGCAGGCAACCAAACAGCCCCTTAATAGATCCGTCCATCCCGTGCCTGATGCCCTACTGCCTACTGGGCGCTGGCTATTTATACTGCGTTCCAATGGAAACGTAGATGGCACTACCGCTAACAGTTTGTGGTGGTAGGCCTATTTGATTTTTTTTCTCATTTCTACTTAGAAAAGATAAAAACTAATATAAATATTTTGATATCGAAGTGACTTTTTTACTTCTCATGTTACTGTCTTGCTCCAGAATAAAATCAAAGGTCACATATACATCACATGTGAACATATCTCTTCATTTTCTTTCTTCTAAAAATCACCTTTTCAGCTACTATTATGTATTTTTAACCAAATTTATCAGCAAAAAATAATACGAATACCCTCTTATATGTTTCAGATGCTTATGTGCATTTTTAGTGCGCTGATTTTCTCATCAATATCTGACCAGGAAAAAGAAACCGAAAAGGCATAACACTGCAGTCCCTACGTTCGTAGGTAGTGAACCCAGTTTAGTTTGGTCAAGTTCTTAGATTTCAACCGCACAACCCGTGGGGTTTACAACACTGCCGATTAGCTCTTCCATATGCATCAGATAAACAGTTCAGCACTAATAACAACCGTAAACAACATCTACAAAAATGGAAAACGTTGTAAATAAGCCTTCAGTTAGGCATTAAAAGTTTGAATTCGTACTAGGTCGTACCGTCGTGGTAACTGATAATACCATTCACCACCCATTAATAATCATAGTTTTACGGAAGTATCCTTCAGAAAACACCTCGAGCAATGGCGTAACTCCGAGCTGATGATAGTCAGTCCTGTTAAACAGCTGCGGCCCACTGATTTTCGGTTCCAGTTTCTAACTTTTAGCTTCTAGTTTACTATTTCTTAATTTTATCTTTTTTTATTTTTTTGGTTTTTTTTCCTGTATTCGTTTGCATTGTTCATAATGGACTAACATGTTTTTATTTTTATTTTTTATATTTAATTATATCAAAAAACTATCTTCAGTACAATACAAAACAAGTTAGCTACAGTCAAAATTAGCTAAAAAAAGCCTAAATGAGCAGCCCTCCATGGATTCTTTTGCTGACACCGAAAGGAACTCACACCTAGCAGGTATCCGCCCCGTCCACAGGACACATCGCAGCTGCGCTCCCACCTCCCACATACTAGCCAGTTCTTTTTGGTTTATTATTTATGACTTTTAATTTATATTACAGTAAATTATTTTTAAACGTTGTGTCTTTTAATACGGAGTTTATAAGTTGATTGTATTAGACATTATACCGATTTTATCTATATTTACTAAAATCACATACAAGTATCTTTCCTTTTGTATTCTCTAATGAACAGTTAAAATTTAAAATTTTAAGCTAAAAGATATAGTTCAAAAGGACCCATCTATGATACTTTTTTTATGTCGTGAGTGTTGACTTTTACGTATAACTGATAGATGTAATAAGTAGTATTATCACTTAGAAACCGAAGCTAAAATCAGATGAAGATCCGAAAACAATCAACCTTTAGATCCATACAATGCGCACGCTGCGTCAGTTGTGGGCCACGCTCTCCCTGTGCAGCACGCAAGACCAGCCTGTTTTTTTTACTGACACTTAAGCTTTTGGCTACAGTTTGTGACTTTTATGTTGTTCGTGTGAGAGATTACATAATAACAGAAACTCACGTGTGGTTTTTGCCGATGTAAATGAAGTCGGTACAGTACATACTATAATAATTAACTAGTAGACACTATCTTGAAAAGATATTTTGTTTAAAAGCTAGGTACTGTAAAAAAATTGAAAAACAGCTTTTAAAAACTGAAAAGAACAGGCCCCTAAACTGAGTACCACTCACCCCCATACGCAGGAAAATTCTAATATACAACAGTGATACAAAAGAGTTGGTTGGTGTAACAAGCCAATAAGACGGGACACGTGGCAATATGTACTATAGTAATATTAAAAATAATATTTCCGTACAGCTACAACGCAATAAATACTACAACAGCTATTAAAAAATAATATTTCCGTACAGCTACAATGCAATAAATACTATAGTAGCCATTAAAAAATAATATTACTGTACAGTACCAGCCTCGGATTGGCTTGTGACATAAATTCATCCGTGCAACGGTGACACATTAAAATCTCTCGATGCGCAGTCACTGCTGCTAGGCAATAGGCGTCATGATACTTGATCTAGTGTCTACAACTAGTCCTCCTTTCTTTTTTTTTACTTGAAATTTTTTATTTGTATATTTTTTGAGATATTGCTACCTTTATAATTTTATGTTTAAATATACTAATAAAATTTTAATATTATAAAAAATACTTTTAGCGATAAACCTAATACATAATTTTTATATAGCCAACCAGACAGTTTTAAAACTATAGAGGATTCAACTTTACAAAGTTCGGCGGTATGATTCCATAAAAAAAGGGGTAGCATACTGCGCTACATCGGCTGTTTGTATTAGTCAACTAGTAGTACTGTTTTCTTCCCGGCTGAGTTGACTATTCTGTACGTTCTTACCCATGCGCCATGGCCGTCTGGTTCCGTGGATCTGTGCGGTAAATGTTGCAGGGGTGGCCGCCGTGAGGCGCCGCTGCTGGTCAGAACATACGGTACAGTTGGTCTAGTCGCACGGTAACAAGGTTTTGAAGAGACGGGTGATGGGTGCAATTGAAGGACGAATGGATCAGGCCCGCGGTAAGCTGATGTCAAGCCACCGTGTGAGGTCGTGTCAACTGTCAGGCCTTTTTTTTCCCGAATCAAGCGCTGGAGACTAGGGATGGCAATTGTGCCCGATTACCCGTGTACCTGTGGGTAAATACCCTAATGGAGTCGGGTATGGGATGGAGTTTTTACCCACGGGTAGGAAAATAGGAGGAAATCTCTGCCCATCGGGTAAACGGGTACGGGTACGGGTTAGCTCTACCCGTACCCGTCTCGCCCGTTTACCCGTGAAATGGACTGACAAGTGGGCCCTTCTAATCCAGTAAACCGTAACATCTCCGCCACGCCTCCAAGGCTCCAAATGACCAAATCTCGGGCGCTCCTCAGTCCTCCCACGGGACCATTCCATCGAAACCTCCCACGCGCCGCCTCTCCTCCTCACGACCTCAATGACACACCAAATCTCCGCCCTCGCCGCCCCTCGTTCCGCCGCTCCTCACCGCCCCTCGTTCGCCACTCCTCGTTCCGCCGCTCCTCCACCGACCAGATCCGGCGTCGCCCCTCAGTCCGCCGCTCCTCGGCGCCCCTCGTTCCGCCGCTCCTCCACCGACCAGATCCGACGCCGCCCCTCATTCCACCGCTCCTCCACCGACCAGATCCGACGCCGCCCCTCGTTCCACCGCTCCTCCACCGACTAGATCCTGCGCCGCCCCTCGTTCCGCCGCTCCTCAACCGACCAGATCCGACGCCGCCCCTCGTTCCACCGCTCCTCCACCGACTAGATCGGGCGCCGCCCCTCGTTCCACCGCTCCTCCACCGACCAGATCCGGCGCCGCCCCTCTCCGCCGCGACTGCCAGGTCCTCCGGTCCTCCCTTCTTTCCTCAGGTGAGCCTCCTCCGGTCCTCCCTTCTTTTCTGCACACTTAGGTGATGAGAACTGCTACTCTGTCTGGATGTTTTCTTGCTCGCAAGAAGCTTGAGGTCACATCAAGCCCTGAGCAGTGGAGGAACAAGTGAAGATTTTTTATTACAAATGTTGAAGCTAGAAGATGCAGTGAGATTGTACTAGATGGTGATTGTAGTTCTAGCATAGTGAGGCTGCATGCCCAAAATTTATGCGATAGATGTAATGTATGCCTTTTTAATTTGTGTCATGAGATGTACCGAAGCCTTTACATATGTCATAAATGTGCAAGTTTTAGCTGGGAACTTTGTTTGCAAGTTTTAGCCGTTCTGGATGTATGTGCTATCAGTGGCCAAATAATTTGTTAGAATGTTTGTAATGTTTAGAATGTTTGTAATCAGTTCACGGGTAAACGGGTATGCCCACGGGCGACGGGTATGGGCGGGGTTTTTTACCCGTGGGCGGGTACGGGTATGCCCGTGGGTGAAAAATGGGGTCGCGGGTACGGGTATGAGCGAGCACTACCCGTACCCGCCGCGCCCGATTGCCATCCCTACTGGAGACTTTAGGAGTCTGGTTTTGGACGACGCGCTAGCAGTATGATCTTTAGATTTTGAATGCCACAAAACATAACAATGTTGACCAAATTCAGCGTGTATTTCGTTTGCTTGACAATCCCATTACGTACTTGTACTTGCAAATCCAGGGCCGACACATTATGGATGGTATTCATTGGAAAAGAAGGCTTGGCAATCCCGTTACCAACTTGTGTTTGCGATACAAAAGACATGCAAGGGCACCTGCAAGGGACCGACATCTTCATTATGTTTACGACAAAATATTTAATCTTTACTCCACAAAGCGGGAATTTTGAACACATGTGGACCTCTAAACACCTGAAATTTCGTTTTTGCCCCCAAACCAAAAAAAATTCTAAAACTGGACCCCCGCCTGAGCGCGCGTTCGCGTGGTGTCGACACGTGTCCGGTCGTGCGGTGTGGTACCGCACGACCGCACTGTAGCACGGGTCGTGCGGTACCACACCGCACGACCGCCTCGCACTCCGCGCCGGCTGCCCGTGTCGATTTTTTGACTGCATGACCGATTTTTTGACCGCACGACTCGGGTTTTGACCGCACGGCCGGTCGTGCGGTACCACACCGCACGGCCGGTCGTGCGGTACCACACCGCACGACCGGGACACGTGTCGGCCTCTCGTAAACGCGCATGGGTCCAAATCGGGAATTTTTTTTGATTTAGGAGTCAAAATGGAATTTCGGGTCATTAGGGGTATAGATGTGTCAAGAATTCACAAAGCGGAAGAAGAGCCTACGGATTATCTTTCGCAAGACGTAAGTCTGATCACAAGCTGGTTTCCAAAGAGGCATAAGGAAGCACAATTTTATCAATCACAAGCTAAAAGCCACGTATGTACCTGTTGTTACGAAAGCAGGATATTTGATTCAACAACATGCACCATGTATAGCAAGGCCATGCCATAGCCACGAGATCACACAGACTCATCAGCAAATCACCTATTGCTACTTAAAAAAACGTTCTACTAGCACGGCAATATTATCACTTTTCCCAAGTGGCGCTTTTGTTGAGATGTGGGTAAACTACACTAGTATAAATTAAAATTTCTACCATATAAACCAAAAAGCCATACGAGTAAGTGATCATAGATTGCAACAACTAGATGCGTAGTGCAGCGGAAGAAGGATTGAAGTAGCCCGGTTCAACATAGCGCGTGTCGATATAGTGGAAATAGTCGACCATCTACGAGCAGTAGTAGTCAATCTTCACAAGCCCATCGTCTCCTTGTGATCATCTTGATCAGCGCCACAATCACAGCAGCGTCCCTACCGAAGTCCACGGATCCAGGGATAGAACATCGTGCATCGGTGTGCTAGCACCAGCGAGCGCAGCAGGGGTTTCATGAGGTGGCGGCCAAGGTTTGGATGGGTGTATCTTGAGATCTCCTCTGATTCTCAATTTTGTACAACCCACAACCCTATGCCTGTCTCAATATATATCATATTATCATATCCTTGTCTGATATGAATAGAGGTCGTATACAACTAGAAGAGCCTTCGACTAAATCCTTACTAATACAAGTAGAGATCGTATGTGTTTGGACTTTTGGTGTGATCTAGGCTATTTGCCTTACGCAATGGCTCAACTATTGTCACAATAGTGACCTATTGGACTAGAAGCACTAAAGTTCACACCTAGTTCAGAAATGAACTTTCTTATCCAAACAACCTCATTTACAGTTTTAGAAACCGTAATATACTCAGTTTCTATTGTAGAATCAGCAATTGTTTCTTGATTGAAACCATACCAGACCAGTAATAGATCCATTCTACTATTACCACACATCTATTGTGTGCGACCGATCCACATAAAGGACTACCAGTGACATCCAATCAGAGATATTCTAAAATGATATCATACAACAAATAAATGGTTTGAGCAATAAGTTATATATTTGCTAACATTTATAATAATTCATTAAAAAACATAATAATATTTATTTAAAAAATTTTAAATTTAAAAGTAATATAATTATCTATATGGTTAAGTTTAGAACATACCACTAACAGCTTTTGGTTCGTAACAACATCAGCTTTTTCATAGGAGATTCATGTTTTTGTCACTCTTAAGATTGGCCAATTATCTCTGTCACATACATGTGGGACCATCTAAGTCACTGACAACAGGCCAGGGTGGCAAATCTGTTACCCTTAAATTTTCCCTTTTTCAACGGGTTGCAGTGACGAGGACGGCAAATGCAAAAGTAGTTATACGTACGCCCAACGGCGGAGCCCATGAAAAACCCAGTCCCGCATAGCATCACCGGCCTTGCACCGCGCGGTCAAAAAGGCATACCGACGGGACGCCTTCTTTTCCGCGCCAAAATTTCCAACCACGTGTGCGCCGCCCCCGACCTGCCGCCATCACAGCGACATCGCACTCTGCCCTGCCACGTGCGGCCCCCACGACTCACACTGGCGCTTCGGCTCTGCCCGTGGGCCAGCTCCTTCTCCACAGCCTTCTCCTCTGCCTGCTCGACACGTCACCGTGTGCCGTGCCTACGAACAAAATAGCTATACTGTAGCTGTGCAGCGTCGATGCACATGCGTAGCTGATAGCTCATGTCGATCCGTTTCTATCTGCTATGCATTTTTTGGCTACTGTTTTTTCTATGGCAGATGGGTTTTAATTGTGAATTAAATTTTTTGGTTATGTTTTAAGATGATAATAGATGATGAACTTGTTGATGTGGATTACATATATAATTTTAAATAAAAAAATCATTTAAAGAAATTGTTCCATAAATTTTTAGCCTTTGGAGAAACTAAAAGAAAAATGTGGCTTGATGGGTCCGCCTCGCGACGACGAAAGTTGCACGGCGCCTGTGGCAGGCGCCGCTCGGCGCTGAATACGGCAAAGCAGCTTTGATCTTTCAAGGCCCAAGGAAGAAGTCGTTTTACTAGCGCGCAGGCATGTGGTAATATGACGTCAGGGTGAAGCGCAGGGCGCAGGCACGATCACGTGACGCAGCGGCGACCTGGGGCCACACACACCCGCACGGCCCTGCGTTTTCGCCAGCGGCGAGCGTCAGAAGGCAGCGAACCTCATACGGCATGGGGAAATTGTTTGGCGCACCGCACGGTCGTACGGGAGCGCGCCGGGCGCCCAGCCTTCCGCAGCGCAGCGCAGCGCAGACGTGCACGGCGCGGGCAGTGAGCGAGAAGTACGTACGCTCGTACGTGTGGCGGGCGTCATCTGATAAGACGGGTGAGGGCCGTGTTTTTTTATTACAACGGCGTCCACGTTTGAACTTCAACGGATATCGTTAAATAAATTCAAATTTTATCTAATACCATATAAAAAATATAGACATATCTTTGTGTTAAACACACATACGTGTATAAAATGAGATATCCATAACCGATACAGAGAACAATCCTAAGCGGGCAGCTCGCACGGTGAGGAAGCTTGCCAACCGAGCTCCTCCAGGGCCGTTCTTTGGTTAGGCACCACGTCCCTAGTGTTTCCAAATGAGCAAATACGCCGCTAGTAAAATGTTGATGCCGCAGGAAAACTACTCCCATCTTCTACCGGAAGGACAATGCTTTGAATCCGCAGGAACTGCGTCGTCGGCATGCATAAACAGTGCACCTGAAGTTTTTGCCATTGAATGGTACGCCTCTTTCCAAAGCAGCGCGCCAGCACGCGACAGGCCCGCCACTGCCTCACCCCGCAGAAGGTAGGATGGCAGTCAAGACCCGGCTCGCGCGTTCCCAAGGCCTCCCTCTCCTCTCCTCTCCTGCTCCCGTGGCAGGACGCCATGCCCGTTCCCGAAAACGTTTCCCACAATGAATGCCTCCACCCGCCCCGGGCTTGCGCCCGGGATACGGATCGGGCAAACCATGGAGACCACGACGCCTACGCATCGCCCGCCCCGGCCGTGTGGCTCGAGCGGTAGAAATCTGAAGCGAGGCGCTGTGCCGCACGGTGCCAGACCAAACGCCGTGCCCACGCCACCCACCGCGCGTGAAAAACCCCAAAAATTCAAAACCCAAAAAATTTTTTGTATTTTTTGCTGGAATTTTTTTGAGTGAATTTTGGGAACTTTCCCTTTTTGGAAAGTCCCCGGTCTCCCCGCTTTACTTTCTGGGCGCAGCCGCCTCCTTCTGCCGCTGGCGCCCTTCCCATTTCCGCTTTCCCCGTCCCCTGGCGCCTCCCTCCGCTCCCTCTCTTCGCTGGTGCCTCGCTCCCTCGCCGCTCCCGCACCGCGCCCGCGGTCTCGTCCTGACCGCGCCACCCCGCCGTCCCCGGTCCAAAACAGTGGGCGCCTCCGCGCCACGCGTCGCCGCTCCTCTGTGCATGACCCCACCTGGCAGCGGCCGCCCCCTCCCTCTCCCGCGCGCGGACGCCCTCTGCCCATGCCCGCAACTCACCCGCTCCCGCCCCGCCGCGCTGTCGCCGCCCGGTCTGAGGCCGGCAGAACCCTCGCGCCACGCGTCGCCCTGCGTCTGCGCTGGACCCACCTGGCAGCCCCCGCCTCCTCCTTCTCCCGCGCGCGGACGCGCCCCGCTTTGTCACAGCTCACCTGCTCCCCGCCCCCGTGCCGTCACCTCACCATTATGGCAGCTCAGCGCCCGGTCACACCCCGTCTGCGCGGAGGAGACGCCTCAACAGCTCCCCGTCACTCCTGTTGACTCCCCGGCCGCGCCCGTTGCCTTCTCCCCGAAGGAGCCCCTCCTCTTCGCTCGGGTATAAAACCCCGTCCCGCCTCCTCACTCCCCCCTTTACTTCCCGAGCTACTCCATCCTCCCCGTTCTACTCCCACCACTCCCAGGGACCCCTCGGACCAGCCGATTGAACCCCCGCCGCCCGGAGCGCCGCCATTCCCCTCCCCTGCGCCGGCGGTACCCGTGAGCTAATCTTCCCCTCCTCGCCCCCATTCTTCAATTGCTTTCACCCAGAGCTCCTCTGCTACCTCCTAACCACCGTGGTACCCTTGCTTGGCCAGGAGGATCACCGAGGAGCTCCCGCGACGAAGCTCACCGTCGACGCATCACCCTCTCCCGTGGCCAGCTCACATCGCCGTTCCCCAGCTCCTACCTCCGCCACCAATGTGAGCCCCTCACTCCCTTGTCTGTGAAATCGCACCCCTTTTTGGTTGGACCGCCACCGGAGAACCCCAGCGCCGCCGTGAACCCGAACCACCCCCTTCTCCCTCCTGCCGCCCCCTTTGGTCCCCTCACCCTCCAAGGCCCTAAAATGGACTCCCCAACTTAAGCCCTACACGGTGGTGCCCCTCGTTGCCATCGGGAACCTTTGCCGTCGCCGTAGAGCGGAGGCGCCACCATCTCCGCCTCTCTGTCGCGCGCACGCAGCGAGAGGAAGACGACGTGGCTCCATCTGGGCCGTCTCCTCCCACCTGTGCCGTCTAACGTCGGCCGTCGGATGTCGCCTACCTCACCACCGTCCGATCTTCATAATTGCACCGCCTCCCATCCGTCGGATCCTCCCACCGTACCCCTTCGCCTCACCTCATCCGACCGTCCACCCGAGCCACACGTCGCTCATCCGACCCACGTGAGCGCGCGCGGGCGTGGGCCGAGCCGGCCTGCCCCGTCGCCCGAGCGCGCGTGCGTGCTGGCGTGCCGCGCGTCGCCGCCCGTGGGGCGGGCTGGCCTTCGACCGCGCGGGCCGGCCCGTCACTGTTTAAACCGATTTTCCAGTGATTTATCTAATTCTAAAATCCCAGAAAATCCAAATAAATGCTAGAAAATCACAGAAAATCCCAAAAATTCCCAAATTTCACCACTTTGCTCCAAATAATATCCTGGACCCATTTTTGGCCTCCTCTTCCACAGATTCATTCCAGATAAATTCCTAAAATTCCCATTTGGAGATTTATGCATTTTATTCCTTTTTAATTAGTTTATTTTTCTTCGCTTGATTAGTCTCAAGCTGGATTTAATTATTTTATGTGTTTGCGCTAGTGTCGGAGATTCCGGAGGTTCAAGAGCAGGCTCAAGATCCAAGCGTTTCTTCGTTCGAGCTAGCTGATATCATCCGGATTGACGGCAAGTCCCAAATCCTTTGATCATGTTGCAATCCATGCCATTTAATTATGTTATTATGTTATTTGCATTATGCTAGTTGTGAAATGTTAGTTTAAAGTAAAATAAAATGTTTAGAATGACATATGATATAGTTAAACCTACCACCGATAAATACCATGTTAAATTTGTTGTCATGCCTTTGTAACCCTAGAAATAATTATCTGTTAATCTAGATAATTGTAAGTTATTATTATCATGCAAAGTTTGTACACTAATAAGGTTGTGGCTGCGGGCCAATAGAATTTGGAAAACCCGACTCTAAGGTAGGGTGGTATGGGACACCGTATCTTAGAGCGGAGAATGTCGGCATGTACAAGGTAGGGTAAGGGTTGAAGTTAGGGTAAGGGTGTTGTGGGAAACCGCAAGACGGTCTACGCCCACCGCTTACCCTGGGATGGGTGGTCGCGGGCCTGGCGAGGTTGCGGACCATGTGAAAATATAAGGACTGAAACCCTTACGCTGAGCAAATGTCATAGTAATCGCTCAACCACAGGAGTTGACTTGTCAACACTGGTCTAGTAGCTGCTCAACTCGATTGAAACTCTACAGGTGTGGCGGAGGAGGAGGGTAAGAAGTGTAGTTAGGTGGACCGCGCTGCGGATGCCTAACAACGGTAGAGTTCACTCGAAGCGGACGTTTGTTTTCTTGTTTTCTTGTGCCAGACCCGAGTGGATTCTACCGGGTGAGCCTATATAAAGAATTGAGCAGTTAAACGACATAGCTTTCTTAACTCTTTAGCGGGAGTTAAGTCATCGTGTGGGTAAAGCTGAGCAAACTCTGGAGAGTCAAATAAATGGTATTCGAATACGCCGTGCTCCCGGTTAATGGAGCCGTGTCACTTGGGTGATTCCAGCAGCGAAGCTTAAGTAGTTTTGTAAATGTTTAACTTGTTTAGGTTGGTTAATTAACTCTTTATGAAAACCCCTGAGATCTTAAGAAGTAGTTTTGGGTCCGTCTTATCAAAATGTTTGCAAATAAAACTGCATCCACTCAAAGATAATAAACCAAATATACTCCCTTCCTTTAATGTTCCAAGCATGTAGTAAGATAAAGTCCCTTTGGGACTTGTTGAGCCGGTTGTTTGGCTCACGGCTTGCTTAATCCCCTCTTTAGAGGATCAAGACGCTGGTGAAGGTCTCCCCATCGAGGACGTCCCTGAGGATTTCTTCGTCGACGAGGACCCGTGGCTTTAGGTCTTCGCCGCGCTCGAAGCAGTTCCTGGAAGTCTTTTGTGATGTAATATGCTTTAGGCTTGCACGTCCCGTTGTTAAAAACTGGATGTTATTCCCTACTTGAAATATATGCTGGACTTTTGTTGTAAGCATGCAATGGTATACTCTTGCGCGACACTCCATCATTGTTCATGCGTGAATAGTTGCGGAATGCCGTGTCCGTACGCGCCCCTGGAAACGGGGGCGTTACAGCGCGGCTCCCCTCTGCCGTTTTATGGCGCCGGGCCCCGCGCTCTATTGAGCGGCGCTGCGCCACCCGCGTCCTCCTCCCCCACCCGCAGTCGTGCTGCCCCCACCCCACCACACGCCCGCCTCCCACGTGGTCCGGCCCCGTCCTCGAATCGTGAAGGTAACGTGAAATTTTAATGTGTAACCATTATACGGATTGATTTATGTAACGGTTTAATTAAAAGTTGATACGTAGCCGCAATCA
The DNA here is from genome assembly GCA_017311315.1 of Dendrocalamus latiflorus. NCBI lineage: Eukaryota > Viridiplantae > Streptophyta > Magnoliopsida > Poales > Poaceae > Dendrocalamus > Dendrocalamus latiflorus. The sequence continues at coordinate 5,330,068 of CM029661.1, forward strand.
CTGTAGAAAACACTGCTGAGCATTGCAGCGATACTGTAGCAGAACTCTAGAAAGAGGAAAACACAGTTGAATCTCCCAAAAAAAGTGCTACAATACTTTCCTATGCTACCGTGCATACATCCACGCGTCATCCTCTGATTAGACTGTTACATAACTCAATATGTGTAATGGTTACACAATAAAATTTCTCGAAGTTAACGCTCATGTGGCACTATAGTAATTTTTAAAAATTTTAACCTTTGACACTTTCTTACCGAGCTCAGAAGACACGATAAGCGACACATGTAATCTCCGCGCCCCTCTAGCTCCACAAGCTCGAAGGCTTGTGGCAAGAGGCTCCTATCGAGCCACCATAGCGCGGCTGCCTCGCGCCCAGTCGCTCACGAACAAAACCTCGCACATGTGGCTAGGGTGTATATCAGTCGGTCGTCATCTTATCGAGGTTTTCTCAAAATTGATATAGTTTAATTTAATAATATTTTATTGAAAGTTTTTAGAATCGATCTAACGAGCCGAGCCAAAGTAAAATTTAATTTCATTCAACTCATTTAATGTTTAACCAATTAACGAGTGTAATGAAAGCAATTTTAAACTGAGCCAATGAGACCCACAAACGAGCTTTTTTATACCCTGTGTGTGGGTGCCCCAGCTTGCCTCTACCACGTCGGGACATACTTATCATGCCCCATAGGTCATGTACCACTATTCCCATTGAGGAACTAGTTACATAAATGACATTGTAGGTATTTTTTAAATTTGACATCCGAATATTCGCTTTTGCAAATCTAACCCTAGGTCGACAACCGTGACAGGGGACACATGTCGTCTGCCGCTCTACAAGAGCTTGGTAGCGCTGTTGTTGAGCCTCAAATGTGGCAAGTGATTAGCATAATTAGAGTTAGTACTAATTAAATATGATTACCACTAATAAAATGTGGTACTAATTAAGCAAAATCACTAATTAAAAGGTGGGACTGGCCTGCATCCTACCGAGCTCACCTAGCCCTGTAGGTATCTGTCGAGCTCAAGGCTAGGACACACTGCTCATTTGGGCTTAAGTTTTTGGTTTTTAACTTCTAGGATCTCACTCTTAATTTCGACTTTTGGTTTTTTCCATATTTCTTTGCATTATCCGTGATGAGAGAATCTGCTTTTTTTCTATTTTTAAAATTTTTAATTTTAATTACGTCGAAAAATTTATGGCGGCTATAATAAAAAACCTTGAATAATGCAAAAAAGCTCAAAGACTATAAGCTTAGGTTTAAATAAACAATAGGTAGATTTACAAAAAACAATCGTGAGATCAGATTAAAAAAAAGACTACCGTGACATTTTGTTCTCGGTACTGGCAGCTGAGTGAAGGGGTGCAGCGTGCACGTATAGTGCACGAGCACGACGTAACGGACAGGTCGGTCCAGCGGTCCAGCCTCGTCCAGGTTCTACGCCGGCCGCAAGCGGCAGTGTGCGGGGCAGGGCTGGTCAATCCAGTTGCCAGCCGCGCGTGCCGCAGGCTCGGTACGGCAGGGCGGTGGGAGGACCGAGCGAGGCGTCTGGTCTGGTCTGGTTGGTGTAGGGCGGGCGTCACTCACGGCGCCAGACGGCGGGCCCCCGCAAGGCGTCAAATCGCGCGGCGGCTGAGGCTGGCAGAGGCCCAGGCGTGCCGGGTCAGCGACAGCCTCGAACCCCCCAAAACCCAGCCCCGGAGCCCCAGAAACCAACCTCCCATCTCACGAGGCGCGGCATAAGTTTAGCACTGGTAGAGTGAGGGGTAACCACACAGCCCACCACCGCGCGCTCGGCAGTATAAGAGTTACTACCACAGCACCACTCCGCTGCTGCGTGCTAAGGGTTAGTAGCGGCAGCTGCGCAAGCAATCTGAGAGAGGTATAAGCAAGGAGGTATAGATGGAGCGGGGGATGAGAGGAGATCAGGGGAGCGGTGGTGGTGGGGAGAGGGGTGGAGGGGGAGGGGGAGGCCGAGCAGAGGCGCACTACCGCGGGGTGCGGAAGCGGCCGTGGGGGCGGTACGCGGCGGAGATCCGGGACCCGTGGAAGAAGACAAGGGTGTGGCTCGGCACCTACGACACGCCCGTGGAGGCCGCTCTCGCCTACGACCGCGCCGCCGTCGCGCTCCGCGGAGCCAAGGCAAGGACCAACTTCGGCAGCGGCAGTGGCAGCGGGCACGGCCACGGCCACCTTCCGCACCTGCAGCCGTGCCTGCCTCCACGGCCCGCACATGCTCCCAGCCCCTTCGGCGGGCTCGACGTCAGCCACCCCTCCCCTTGGCACTTCATCTACTTCCCGGCGAGGCTGCAGGCTACGTCACCGCCTGGACCCGTCGCGGGTGAGGTCGCCTCGTCGCTGCCGTCGACGGCGCTGGAGCTCAGGACGGGGCCGACGGGCCTCCCGTTCGATCTCAACGAGCCGCCGTCGCTGCTGTTTGGATCGTGATATCTACTCGTAGAGTATTAAGCGTAGGCTCACGGTAGAGGCTAGAGAAGGTAATTAACGGGGAGTGGAGAGCACTGGTCCGGGTGTACATATACCTGTTTAACGCAAGTTTGGCCTTCTCGTCTTTCTTCATGTTCTTGTTTTCCTTTGTTTGTTGTTGGGAATCTTATGCATTTGCCGCCTTGGTGTCTCATCTGTACGACGCTTTTACCGGAAGTTCTTAGCCAAGTGCGGTAAGATAGCCCGTCGGGTTTTGTTACCTTTTGAGTTTGTGCTCCGTGTTCTGTGCAGGATGCTCTACTTCAGACTTAAAAAACGTAATGACATTCAAATCGAGAGAGGTAGGCACTGAGACACGGCCAGCCAACCATCAGCTTCCTAGAATCGTATCCCGTAAGACTCGCCAGTAAGAGTAGTATAGACAACTAGTGGCTATAACATTTGTCTATTTCATCTATTGCCTTCAAAAAAATAGTTCATACAATAAGATAGCTATTACAATAACTATTTGGCCCCACGTGTAAGAGAGTGAAATACATATTTTTCCGTGCTATAGCTAGTTGTAATTTAGTAGCCAACTTCCTTCTCTCTCTGCCACGTAAGATTTTGTTGATATTATATTTGCTATAGCCTGCTGACTAAGCCTTATTGTACTTGCTCTAAGGTGCCGCTTCAAACAACTTCAAGGTCTCACCGGACTAAAAAGCTGTGATTTATTGCTGAAATTATATTGTAACGGCTGAAATTTTACTGTAACTGAAGGTGACTTATTTAGTGTAATTAAATTTACAAAATTAAAAATAGAAAAAATATGTTAGCTCACTACGGACAACGCGAATGAATATAGGAAAAAAGAACTGGTAAAAAAGCTCAAAAAAAGACCAAAAGTTCAGAAAAAGACGAAATTAATGAATAGTATACTATAATGGCTATGAGTTTTTTAAGTCAATAAATAAAAAATGATAAAAAATTATACTATAGTGGCTATTAACCTTTTTTAAGTAAAAAAAAAGAAAAGATAGGAAATTGTACCATGGCGGCTATCTTTTTTCTGAATCAAAAAAATGAGAAAAGATAGTAAAATGAAAAAATTTGAAAAAAACACCTCTATATGTTTAGAACAATGCAATGCAATAAGGAAAAAAGGACAACAAAAAAGTAAAAAATTAATTGCAGAAATTAAGAAACCGACGTATTTTAAATAGCTTTATCGAAAGTTTAGTACATATCCTACTAACCACAAAAAATGTCCTTACGAAATTACTATTGCATAGTCGCCTGGGATTTTCTTTGGCTTCAGTTGATTTGTCATCCGTCGGATGTTACATTGAGATCTTCGCTAAAATGGGTTGGTAGGCTCTATCGGAGTACCCGTTAGTGTTTTCACACCACCTCTAGCGCCTTCCCCCAGCCAGCCCATATCGGATCCAGGCTCCCCGCATCTCCTTCGCACTGCCGCGGATCTAGCCGTCCCCACTCTAGATCCGAGCCGCCTCAGCGTTGCCCCCCTGTGTGTGCTCTCCACCACCTTCCTCGGCTGCCCCGTGCCTCCTTCGCATCGCTGCGGATCCAGCCTCTCCCGGGCCTTCGCTTGTCCCCGCCGTCTCCTTCCCTTGCCGCCCGAGCCGCACCAAGCCGTCCCCCATGGTCGGTGATGGAGAGGGAGGAAGGGGCGGAGAGAGAGAGAGAGGAGAGAAGGGGAATATATTTGTTCTTTAAGTCTTTTTCGTTTTTGGGTTTTCTGTTTCGTTGATCCAAGTTTGTTACTATCTCTCTATCAGTTCGTCAATGCCGTGCGAGTCCACAAATTTCTTGTTAGTCAGTTGACTGCTTTGCTAGCCACGGTCCATCCTCTCCGATGAGTGTGATTCTCTCCTTCCTTTCGCATAGCCATAGCCACGACTTTTCTCTGAGCCGCTGCAGATCATAGAGGCCTTTATGATGTCGTCACTTCTCTTTGAGCTGCCGCCCCGAGCTTCTAAAGCTGCCGTTCTTCTTCTGCACCGCGCTTCCGTTGCGCTTGTACACTACACTGCCGCCATTTCAAGTTTCGATTTGTGCCGCTATGCTTCTATCTCCCTCTTCGACTTGATTTAACAGCTTTCTCTACTTGTGTCACCTTTCACTCCTCTTCATCGTGTTACTGCAGTCGACTTTACTCCCGTTTACCTCTACTTCAGCAGTTCTTACACTTTGTGCTTTTTGAGTTGTTGCACGATTCCAAATAGTTGGTACTCGACACAATTTTTTAAGAGCCGCACGCTACAACGACATCATCAAGATATGGACTTTACATTTTCTCTATTTTAGTGTAAACTCTTCCAAATGCAACACTATTGCGTATGCCTTGCATTTAAGGGGGTGTTAAGGGTATAAGCATCATTTCCTAGTTTCTAAGGTTTGATCCCATGTACACTATATGTATTACCCTTTGGGCTATGCAATATATTGAACCAGCATTTTATCCTTTCATCCTACTTTTGTAACATAAGCAAGTTGCAAATTCAAAGCATATGCAATTATCATGAAGGTCAGGTACCAAGACATTATTTCATGCTGTCAAAGCAGTCAACTAGAAATGAGATAGTGATATCACTGTTGACGCAAAAAGAAAAATATACACATGTGGAAAATAAGCAAATATGGAAGCAGAGATCACCACGGCTCTAGCAATGGGTAGCATCCGTGCACTGGCTTGCCTCTTGTGTCACATTTGGCTGATATATCCGCAACCTGTAGGCATCATTAATATTTTCACGCAACCTGTTGAGTTGGTCAACTAGCTTGTTAAGATCGTTTTCAGCATTTACAACTGCCTTTTCCGAAACGCTTTCTCGGACGGATGTGCCCATCTTGCCACCTCGCCGTTTGCTACCACCACCGCTCATAGTACCGGACTTCTCGAAAAGTGCACCATCAAGGGTAACTACCCGACTGAATTCATTAGCTGCACAATATGCAATTCGGGTAGCCTGACAAAAATAGATGTTTGTTGTCACTGTTTTAAAAATGTAAGGTTGCTAGGAAATAGAATAGGATGTGTCCTCAATAAAGTAATTTTCAGAACTAACGACAGTTCACGTGAAAATGCTAGGGGAGCCAATTGAGAACTTCTTTGAGAAACAAATAGACAAGGCACATTGTAACCACAAGCAGCTACAACAGAAGCAAATAACAGAAATAGAATAAACAAAGTAATTCAAGGATTTACCTGATCAAGATCGTTTGCAATAACAGTATTCCCCAAGATAGCAAAGAAAGAGAATTTCAGCTTCTCATCTTCAACCTTTACCAGATCAAAGAGGCGTGGAACGCCTTCAGGTATTTTACTCTCTTGTAGCTTACGAAGATGATGTGTTTGCATTTCCTGAAACGGTAAAAGAACCAAAATCATGCCAAAAACAATGAAACCAACAGGTAAAAAATTTGAATGAAAAAAAAAGGAAAGTGCAAAGAAAACAAACTAGATCGTTACCAATATCACAAAAGTTGCAATCCCAAGATTTCTTCTGCGTAATAATTCAACACAAGCTTGGGCTGAATTTGTTGTTTCAACAACAATATAATCAAGCCCAGGGCACGCTGCTCATGTGGCGACAACATATTTTGCTGCAGGGCACAGTTGCTAATAAAATTAAGTCATATGTAGGTGAATAAATGTTTCTACAAAGACAAATTATAACTAGTATACCAGGCTCTCACATGCTACTATTTTATAATTTTAGAATGACATTCTCAGATTATAGCAAACATAGGAATTTCCTACATCTTTGATGTCCATGACTTGACCAACTCAAGCTTTCTTAAATTACTAAAGGGGCAAATACTAAATCAATACTTCCCATCTGATATGAGAGACTGAACTACTAAGTCCAACAGTGAGATGTCAAGTTTAATTTCACATGCAAAAATCTCCGACGTCAAATACTTCTTTTTCTGAAAGGAAGGTTTTTTTGTCCCCTCCTGCTGGGGCAAAAGCGCAAACAGTAATAGTAATTTATAAATTTATGAAGGAATCCAAATTCGATACATCTGTTGATTTGTTGACATAGAATAAATCCTTAAATAGCTTAAAATCTGCAACTGAGATTAAACAAACAAATATATTGATGAACATCAAACAAAAATATTTACGATATGTAGCAAAAATGTCCACCTGCTTTGCACGCTTCCCAAACACGAAAAGCATTGCATCAATGACATTGCTCTTCCCACTGCCATTTGGCCCAACAACAGCTGAGAAGCTCTGCAACCAAGATAAAAAATATCATATTTATTTTTATCTCTAAGAACCATCACTCAGTGAGCAACCTAAGAGAAAAAGCATGCAATATATTCAATTCTATTGTGCACAAATCAACCTTAGAGAAAAAGCATGCAATATATTCAATTCTATTGTGCACAAATCCTAACTGTAGTGTGAAAGTTCTGTGTTCCGAAGAGCTAGAACTGTAGTGTACTCTTTGACAATATCCCTGTTTATCGTATTATAATTGACTATTGCTATGGATGTATGATACAAATGTTCTGTATCCCCAGAAGTCAGAACAGTGCATTTGTGTCTTTTGGGGATAGCTGATGCTCATGGTGTTCTTTGGTCAATCTACACTTGGGTCCTTTTTTCCCTTCGCAAATATTACAGTTTCTGCTGGTATAGGGGGTCTGCTCATTTGTAGGAGATAAAGAGAGGAAAAGAGAATATCCACAATGGCAACATATACACTGGAAGTCTGGAACTAAACCATACAAAGTGAAATCCATGGTTTCAGAACCACATCTGTGTTAGGGATAATTAACATAAAACGTGGGCTGGCACTTACAGTTACAGGACAAGTATGACTAAGTACAACCCAAAGTTTGACTGGATGACATAGATGCCACTTTTGGTGCTTAATGGACACCACTACATTGTTGAGAAATCTAACAAAAACATGACGATTACACGCCTAAGAATTGAGAATTCTGCAAAGGTTTGCCACAGAATACCATTAGTAAAGAGAGATGGCAATCCTAAAATGTAAGACGTGCAACTACTCATAAGTCACTGCCACATGATTTAGTTGAACATCATTAAAATTTAAAATGATTGTACGTGCTGCTTCAAGATTTCAGAGCTACCACAAAACAAGTGAAAGCTGAACTAAAGTGCAGAACACTATTTTGAGGATATGTGTGTACTGCATGTATCACAATCATACCATGTGTTTTGTGACTCATTTTGACAATTGTGCAAGTAAAACAAAGTGAACAAAAAAAACTACTGCTAGAGCATGTCAACGCCACTACATCAGAAGTAAAGCCTCACACGTAAAATCAGTACTTAGCTACAAAATTTTCACTCCAAATTTCCTGGGATCACAACTAGATGAACTGGGCCAGAACAGGCAAACTGAAGCTATCACACAGAGTACAAGACTCAGGGAGATGCAAATTTCCAACAGAACAATACAAGTTTCCCTCCTAGTCTGTCAAAATCTAAGTAAAATTGTTGTCCAAGTGACATATCTAGGGTTTAAGGATCGTATAGACCAAGTAAAAATGCAAGTGGACCATGCAAAATTGCACTCTAGGATCCCAAACCAGCGCCAAAACGAGCGAAACTTGGAAAGTGGAAGAGGGGAAACACCGCACGCGTGTGTGTGTGTGTGAGAGAGAGAGAGAGAGAGAGAGAGAGAGAGAGAGAGAGAGAGAGAGACCTTGTGAAAAGGACCGATGCGCTGCTCCCCGGCGTAGGACTTGAAGCCGTGGAGAACCATCTCCTTTATGAACAGTCGCGGCCTCGCCGCCCTGGCCGGCGACCTCGCGGGCGAAGGCGACGCCGGCGGTGAGGTCTCCATAGAGCCGCGAGACTTAGATATCTCAATATTTCAAAATGCAGCCGCGAGTGACGGGAGCGGGAGCGCCGCGGTCCGCCGCAGCGGTATCACCCGCCCAGCCAACGGCACCCACCCGACACGGAATCTCCGCCGCCGCGGCTCTCCCTCGGCGAGGTGTGGGCGGCGAAGAGGCCAGGAACGAGTTGGTGGTAGGAGATTTGGGGAAAATCGAGGTGGCTGGGAGGGGAGTGTGGATTTGGGGAAATTTTGGGAGGGAAAACTGAAAGGTGGGTGGGTTTCTCTTCATCGCGCTGGAGAGCGAAGATGTCAGACCAAAATAAATTGGAAATCTCTAGACTTGGGCTGGATTTGGTCTGGTGCGTAGCTTTTGGTTCGGATTGTATCTAGGCCTTAAGTTAGGCCGGTTTTTAGTAGGGCCTTCTGTTTTTGGTTGGGGCTATTTATGCGCTAGGCCCATATGGTCATACGCGGGCCTCCTAAAAGTTGGAAAATGCTTTCCTTAAAAAAATTTGAAAATGCTTACCAACTCTAACATACAGCTTGATCTTTTATTGAGCAGGAGCGATTAACTAGTGTATCTCAGGGCTTATAACCTATACATGACAGATTAAGGACCCGTTTGGCACGGCTCCACTTCACAAGTGGAGCTATTTTTTTTTGGCTTCAGCTCCACGAACAACTCCACCGGTGGAGCTGGAGCTGTTTTGGTAGACTGTTTGGCAAAACAGCTCCACCTGTTTTTATCATGCATGGTTGAGATATGTCAATTGTCCAATATACCCCTGTCTATTTGGCTTGTAGTAACATCAAGAGCTGTATGTTTCTACATGATTTTTCATCCGAGTAAATTTGAATTCAAAAAAATTTAAAATAACACAAAGTATTAGCAACCAATATTTAATGGCGGCGGCGCTCCCTTCACGGTCGAAGACGAGAAGACCGAACACAGGAACGGGAGAATAGAAGAGCCGGAGGCAGATCGCGTAAATTCACGAAAGTACAAGGGCAGTGGCATGCGGGCCTGCGGATGGAGCCGGGTGGAGCTACTTTTTTTATCTCCATCTCGTACATATCTTTTGTCTCAGCATGTTTTAAGGGACTCCTTGGGTGGAGCTATTTTGTTTTACCCCGTTTGGCACAAAACGGCTCCAAATAGCTCCAGGAGCCGGTGGTGGAGCTGTGCCAAACGGGCCTAATTCTATAAATGACTATGAAACTTGACATGACTAACCCATTAACACGTAGGTAGTGGAAACCGAACTTTGACCACACAAAAAATCGAGGTGTCTCACAATCCAAATCCAAACATTAAGGCCCCAAATGGAATAGGAGATTTGAAACACTCACTAGCTCAACTAGAGGAATTAAAAGACCATATGAAAAGGTCCAATGTTATGTTGTGATGAACTATCGCCATGTTAGAGAAGTGAAATTTAGAATTTACAGATTTTCTAGAATTCCTACTAACCTGGCAGCCTGACCGACCCCTTCCAATGGTTTGAGCGACCGCAACTAGTGGTCAGACCAGTTGGAGGCAGCGGCTTGACCAGCAGGGCCATGATGCTTTGGGCAAAATATGGATTTTGGAAATATTGGGCATGGGCTGATTTATTTTGACCTAGGTCAGTGCATATGGGTTGCATGATGCATGTTTTAGCTAACGCGTGTTAAGTTATGAAGAACTTGTACTAAAAAATGATTTCTTTATCTTTGGATATACATAGACGATTGAAATCAATCATGATCAATAGTGAGAATCGGGGCTGCGCTCATGGAGGAGCCAAAACCTATAACGATTAAGGATACCGGTGAGATAGCTAAGCTCAAGCATGGTACAAGAAAGACGGAAAATATTGAAGAGAAGTTCAAATAATGAGTTACATCATATTGCTTGGTCAGTCCAAGTGGGGCGTGGTTCGATGAAATCGAAATAGAAGAGACTAGCTGATGTGTGGCAAGTTAGTGGTATACCTACACGTGGCAAGGAAGATGAAAACCGGGTCAAGAAAGGAATTTTTGGTAAGATGGCCAAAATATCACAAATTACTTTAGATCAAAATCACAGCGCTTGAGAAAATGGTTTAGGTCAAGGAAAAACTGAAAAATCAAGTTGGATCAAACACTAAGGACTTAACGGATTTGGGCTTGTGTGCTTTGAAAATCATACATAAGTGTACTATGTGACCAAAACCTGTGTTGTGCAGGGTTAACGGGTTTTTCCCATATGTGCCGATGGATAGTATCCATTAGGATTAGATAGGTGCCGGTTGGCCTATCTATTTAATGGATTGAGAGACTTGCTAGTTAATTATACAATTGTCCTAGTTTTACTCATTGAAGTCAAGTGTTTTAGGGTTAGGGTTTGAGAAGTGTAAGTGCAGTAATATGCTCTCTTGTTCTCCAGGTGGAGTGGTTGTAAAGCATTCATCCTCAAGTAGCAACATATCAACCTTGTTAATCTCTTATTAATCCTTCTTGTTTCGGTTTATCTGCTTTTTTATTTGGTTGGTTTTGATCTTATCTCTACCCTTCTTGATCCTGTTAAATGTCAAAGATGAGTAAGTGATGGAGATATCTCATGGGAATCAATCTTTATCCATCTAAGCATTAGGTTTAGCAAGTTTTTGAAGTTATCTAGTTTTGCTTGAATTTGACCTCTTCAAGTGTTTTTCTTTATCTGAGTGTTTTTACCTCTAATCCTTGGGTGTTCTTACTTGTTGTGATATATATAAATACATCTTAGAGTCATATTGGCCACCTTCTATCCACGAACAAGTAATATTTCTTGTTTTTGGGTTTTGCCAAGTTTTGGTGCAATCTTGTTTTATTTTGACAAAGATCTGAATTTTGACATGGATTTTTGTGATCCTTAGTTGGAATTGTTTCCTGAGTCCTTAAACAAGGTGTGTGCAAAATTTCATATCATTTGATCTTGTATTTTTGGAGTTGCACATAAAGTTGCATCGGTTCGAATTGAAATTTTAGTTCTATAACAGGAGAGGCCGGTCAAACCGCACTTCTCTCGGTTATACCACCAGGGCTAGTCAGACTAGCACCTAGCCAGCAGTCTGACCGTCAGACACCAATCAGACTGCCCCTAGCAGCCGGTTTGACCGCCTGAGCATCGAATTTCTCAAAATTTTGGTTTCTTGATTTGTTGTCTTTTTGTCTTAATCTTCGTAGCTCTATAGATATCGGAGTGAATAATCGGTGAATAATTTGAGAAAAAATTTAAAGGCGCTATTTATTTCCTTTTGTTGCTATTTCGGTCCAGTAGGAATTAAAAAGCTACCGGCCGATCAACTTGTGTAACGTCATATGCAAGGTGGTGTCAAAATGAACAGATTGCGCCCGTTTTTCTGGGGAAAATATGTCGCCAACTCAAGAGTGCTTTTGTGCCGGGGCGCTTGATCACGGATGATGCTCTTATCACTTTCGAGTGTATTCACGCTCTTCAAGCCAAAAAGCGAGACAGAAGGGACAGCTATGGTGAAACTGGCCTTTCAAAGCACTTGGTACGGTGGGTGATGACTTGTGTCACCACTGTACGTTTTTCGAGGCTGCATTTGGCAAAAGAGGAGCAGGGAGAAATCCAGGGTGTTCGTGTCTGTCGGCGTGCGCCGGCCATTACGAAACCTTTATTTGCTGATGGCAGCCTCCTTTTCTTCCAGGCTGTCCCTGATGAAGCACTTGCCATCAAGAACACGATCGGCCTTTTAGAAAGGGCCATGGGCCAGCAGATTATTCCGGCGCAATGCTCTCTTCTACTAAATGAAGATTATGCACAGGACACATGCAGATATGGTCCGATCCATCCTTGGCATCCAACATGTTGAGTTTGAGCCAAAATATGATCTGTTATTTTTAGCTGAAATTTATAACTTTTGATTACGGCTTATAGCTTTTGGACTGTTCGTGCGAGAAATTACAGAGTAACGAAAACTCACGTGCGATTTTTGCTAATATAAATGAAGTTAGTACAGTATATACTACAATAGTAGACTCTATATTGAAAAGATACTCCATTTGAAAGATAGCTATCGTAGAAAAGCTGAAAAACAGTTTTTAGAAGTATAAAAGAACAGGTTTATATTTAGGCCTGCCCATACTTAGCTAGCTGTCGCATGCGAAGGGGAGTTTTCCAGCCGCTGCACGAACGCTTCAGTAAAAGAATGTCTGCGTGGAAGGAGAAATTTCTCTCTGCAGGAGGACAGGAGGTCTTGACACGATCAGTGGCACAAGCACTGCCAACCTATAGTACGAGTGTGTTCAAACCTCCAATGTCCTTATGTGATGATCTCATGAAGCAAACAAGGGCATATTTCTGGGGAGCAGGGAATGGTCGAAGGAAGGAGCAGTGGGTTTCTTGGGAGAAGATGCTGCTGCCGAAATCACATGGCGGCATGGGCTTCAGAGATTTCAGGTTGTTCAACCAAGCACTCCTTGCTCGGCAAGCGTGGCGCCTTCTTGAGTTTACTGAAAGTTTATGTGCGCGTGTCCTCAAGGCGAAATATTACCCGCAAGGGAACCTTTTGGACACGGCTTTCTCCTCGGAGACCTCTCCAACCTGGAAGGCAATTGAGTATGGCCTTGAGCTTCTGAAGAAAGGAGTGGTGAGACGAGTTGGTGACGGATCCACGATAAAAATCTAGACACATAACTGGATACCGAGACCATTTGCTGCAACACTGGTGGGATCAGTGAGAAGATGCCGGTTGAAGTGGGTTGCGCAGTTGATCGACCACGGCTTGGGATATATGTCTCTTACACAGATTTTTTTCACCCATGTGATATTGCTGAAATTTTGAAGATCAAGCTACAGAGAAGGTACTCCAGATGCTATTGGATGGAATCATGAAAAAATTCGTGTTTTCTCGGTAAGAAGTACTTACAGGCTGGCGGATCAACTCCAGAATGAAGAAAACTACGCTAGCAGCAGTGAGTCTATGCAGCGTGGCCGGAGATTGGTTACTCCTTGCAACTGATCAATGATCTAAAGAAATATGTATCAATCTGTTCCCTTTGCTCTAGAGGGTTTGGAGTGTGCGCAATGCAGTTCTGCTGGCGCGGGGAGAAGCTATCCATCCGAGCCTCGGTGGAGTTTCTGGCAAGGTACTGTGAAAACACTGTTGCAAATACAGCAAGAGAAGGATGGGGAAGGCAGTAAAGGGAAGAGAGTGGCTGCAATGCTGAAACAACCCAAGCACCACGTTCAGGATAGGCAGAAGGAGAGCAAGTCTACAGAGCAGTGGGTGTGTCATCCTAATGGATGTATTCAGGTCAGAGTCCATGGTGCTTTTTGAAAGAATTAGGGAATTGGCTGCACAGTAGCGCTTCATTTGCTGGCAATATGTAACAGAGTACATGGTAGTTTACATGGGAGAAATCTCTACCGATCCTAACCGTATACAGCCGGATTACATGCTATACTTATCCAGCTAATTATGGTTAGTCTGGATTACAATCAGGGAAAATGTATTGCATAACACTCCCCCTAGATTCGTCGACATATATACCGCGCTGATGTTGTCAAAGAAGTTGATGGTAGCTGTTTGGAGAGGATGTCATGGTTCTTGAAGGAGTTGGTGCACCCAGTTGGTCTCAACAACAGTGTTGGCCATCCCTCTATACTCTGCCTCCGCACTGGAATGGGAAACCGTGTGTTGACGTTTGGACGACCAAGACACAAGGTTTCTCGCCGAGGAATACACAGTAACCGGAGGTGGAGCGGCACGTGTCTGGGCAGCCTGCCCAATCGACGTCGGTGTAGGCAACCAGTGTGTCAGTCGACGAAGACAGGAGTTGCAGACCATGGTGAAGTGTCCCCTTGATATACCGGAGCAATCGCTTGACTAGCAGAAGGTGCCATTCTCGTGGGTCATGCATATGAAGATATATTTGCTGCACGGCACAGGCAATGTCAGGTCTAGTGAAGGTGAGGTATTATACCGGTGCCACCGCCCATGCTGTTGGTGTAGAAGGCAATGGCTGAGGAAGAAGATTTGTCGCTGGTGATCTTCAACTCCTGGTGAAGGAGGTTTCGAGTCTGAATGAAGCTTGGAAAGGGGGACAACAATGGCATGAGGGTCACCACGTTGTCGAACTTTGACTTTAGTCCCTTGATGATGTTGAGAACAAGAGTTTTGTCATTGATTGGAGCATGGATGTGGACGAGAGCGTCAGCGAGGATCTTCTACTTGTGACAATAATCCAAAATGGATCGATCTCCTTGCACCAGATTGCCGAATTCCATGCCAATGTAGAGGGCATGAGCCTTCTGGTTGCCCTGAAAGAGGGCTTTGATGCGGGTCCAATGGCATATGTCGTGGTGGCGACCTCCATTACCATGTCAAGAATGTGGCCTCTGTTACCAATGGAGCACAGTGGAGTCAAGGCGTTTCCACTCATCGTTGAGCGAAATCGCAATGTGGACATAATCGAAGAGGGCAAACTTGTTAGTAGCCACCAAGAACAGAGTGCGCCATTTGGCATAGTTCAATGCCTTGAGATCGAGGGTGATCAGCACCAGTGTTTTGATCCTTTGGAAAAGATGGTGCAGAAGCAATACGGTCAGGAAGAAACATTATCAGATACCATGAAAGAATTGGGGAATCAACTGCACTGTAGCGCTTCATTTGCCGGCAATATATAATAGAGTACATGGTAGTTTACATGGGAGAAATCTCTGCCGATCCTAACCATATTGAGATGGATTACATGCTATACTTATCTAGATAATTATGGTTAGTTTGAATTACAATAAGGGAAAATATATTGCCTAGCACTTTTATTGAGCAACCAGGTAAAGCTGGGATTAGCATCATCGCGCGAGATGAGGAAGGTCAACATATTCTTAATTCCTGGAGAATAAAGCCGCTGCATGTCGAGAGGGCCTATTGCTTGACAATGTAGGATCGATATGACAACGAAGGGAGTGAATTGTACCTTTAAATTTTCTCTCAAGTATTCGTCTATCATTCACTTTGATAGTTACAAAGCTATAAAGATTTAGGATGGAAGGCCAACACAAAAATCAGCAAATAAAAAAAATAAAAACCCGAGGAATGAGCAGTAAAAATGGTAATACTACTATAGTAAATTGGTAGTATCCATCCCAATCCATTAAATAGACAAGATAACTAACCTTATCTAACTTTAATGGATACTATCCACTTAGTATAAATAGGGAAACCTGTTAACTCCACACAACACGGATTTTACTCGCTGCATTATGCACGCTTTTCAAATTACATAATGCCAAATCGCTAAGTCCTTAGTTTTTGATCTAACTTGATCTTCTCAGTTTCTCCTTGACCTAAATCGCTTTTTCAAGTGCCACTCGAGCACCGTGGTTTTAATCTAAGGTAGTTTCTGATATTTTGGTCAATTTACCAAAATATCCTTTTTTACCCGATTTTCACCTTTCTTTCAAGCAATCGTCATGTTTGCCACATGTAGATGCACCACTGGCTTGCTACGTGTCGGTAAGTTTCTCTCATTTCGGTTCAACTGGACCACGTCTCATTTGGATTGACCATGCCATATGGTGTATCCTGTTGCTCTAACTTTTCTTTAATATTTCTCATCTTTCTCGTGTCATGCTTAAACTCAGCCATCTCACCTCGGCATTCTTAATTATTTTGGACCTCGGCTCCTCCATGAGTATAGCCCCAATCATTGCTGTTGACTATGGTTGACTTCAAACGATCATACACATTCAAAGACCAAGAAATTATTCTCGGGTATAAATTCTTTACAACTTAACTGACGTTAGTCAAAATATACTTTATGCAACATATATGCACTGACCTAGGTCAACCCAAATCAATCCATAACTCAATTTCTCAAAATCTAGAAAATTTCACCTGAGCCAATACTACCGCACACTATAGGCTGGTACTACCGCACCCTGCAACTGGGCCTCTCTCTCTCTAATAAAAAGCTACCGACAAGTAAACTATGGTGCTACCACTCCTAGGGGTTAGAGCACCATAGGGGTATTCCGACAACACTTTGTAAGGACATTTTTCTTCATGAGTAATCAATAAAGCTCTCATTTTTTGATCGAAAAGAGAGAGACAGAAGAAGCTGGCGTTACGAAGATTGACTTGTTCAGTACTTGAAGAGACACGGCTCGAATAGTCCAGTGCATATGTGAATTAGTTGATACTATACTAGAAAAAACTGCTGGATTTAGAACTGGATTTTGATATTTGACATCCGACAAAAAACATATGGCACGCACATTTCAGCGGAATTTGACAAAGGAATCTCAAAACACCTTTTTCTAGATGGCTTCCCAGGGGTTTACGCCGGCCATTTTCTAGATGACGCCTACACGCAGGCAAAACAAACCGTGGATAGTTTAGTTTGCCTAAAAAAAGCGAAGGCACTCGGAGTTCTGGTCCACTATAAACCGATCGCCAAACTACGATTGACGTCCAAAGCAATCCCTCGCGGCCTCGCTTTCATTCTGTTAAGCCCACCGCGCATGCAACACCCAAAAACCATGGTTTCTTCCCGAGAAGACATGCCCGTATCGTCCCAGCCATCGCCTCAAGGAAACAACAGCGCGCGGGCTCGGCCACTGCGACGGCCAGAAATGGGTGACAGCAGCGGCGAGCGGGCCGACAGCGGCGTCAGGTGCGCGGGGCTGTGCTTCCACCTGTCGAGCAGCTCAAAGAAGAAGAAGAAGCCGCCCCCGCCCGTGCAGCTCGGCCCAGGCAAGAGCTCGCAGGGGCCCGACGCGTCGGCGTCTCAGCGCGTGACCTTCCTGGCGTCGGCGTCTCTCTCCACGTGGTGGCCGTCGTCGCCGTCCGCTGCAGCTGGCGGCGCTCCCGGCAACGACGTTGTGGGGAGGAGGGCGTTCGCTCGGGCGTCGTTCTCATTCCCCTCGTCGCCGGTGTCCTTGTCCTCCTGCAAGAGCACGCCGAAGCTGGCGCACGGGTGTCAGCCCGAGTAGCTGGTGCTCGATGCCCTCTTGGAGGCAGGGACGCATGGGTTGCTGCTTTCCGTGCCTGTCTACGTTATCTTGAGCTAGCTATTTTCATATCTTGATATGCATCGTGCGTGAGTTTTCCTTAGATACCGAACCAGCTTTCAAATCAGGTTATTTCTTGCTGTCTTTTTTTTTTGAGGAGCACTCCTTGTTTATGGTATATGAAAAACAGTCAGATCATAGTTGGCGCCAGGATCGATCGTGAGTTGAGTTTTGCTTAAGATATTTGGAGCACTCTTTTTCTTTTGTTTTTTTTCCTTTGACCACGTACAAAGGCCGAATCCATCGACGTGATCTAACATGATGACCTGCACTGTACTATTTTACGAAGATGAACTAATCTATGTAATCGTCGCACTAAAAAAAGCTCCATTCTTAGATTTTTCAATTGGAGAATTGTTGATATTTGTGGTCAACTTTGAGCCCTTCAGAATCACACCAGCTCATGAACAGCCGTGAATAATGCCCATGATCGATGAACACGTCGTGTAACGGTTCAAGTCCAATAAGTTTTCTTGACAACGCACATGTTCACAACGTCGGTGCTGGTCTTGACTGGCACAGGTAAAATACATGAGACTCACAGAAAACCAAACAGTACTGCTTGCTTTCAAGCCATGGCTCACCGTGCAACCATCGCGCCATGGCAGCAGCATAGTAGCTGACGCTGCTTGGGCGTCTCAAGAATTTCCTCTACGCTCTCACCATACACAGAACCACGATCCTGTCACCCGATGCGGCCGCGCCAATGACTCCGCGCACGCCGCGTGTGAAGGGTGTTCCTGTCGCGTTCTCGCTTCTGCTTCCGCCGCCGACGCCGGGAAGGCAACGGGGCCGCAGGAGGCGTGGGCTAAGCACGAAGTTGAAGCCCAAGAAACCTAGCCCATACACATCTCCTATTGTGCTACACTCCATTTTAACTGAAGCAGTGGGGCCCAATTAGACCCACAAAACGTCAGCCCATCACTAAACCGTCTGGAATCAGCCCAGATCAGTAGTGACCTTCCCAAGGCTACGCTACAAGCCCACCGCTTGATTGGCCCCTTTTTTTTTCAAGGCTAATACTTAACTCTTTTTGAACAAACAAACGGGACGGTCTTTTTGTTGTTGTTTCAAAGCGGCTTATCAGAATAATTTTTTTCAAAACGAATTATTGACTTATCGATGTTCGGTTTATTCGAACAAACGCTCACGCTAGAGTCAAAAGGCATCCACAGCAGCCATAAGCCATTAGCTACGACCCGAAAGAACGCACTCGACAAAGGGCCTCTTCTTTTCAGCTTCTAAAAGCTGTCTTTTGGCTTTTTTTTACAGCAACTAGCTTACAAACGAAGTATCTTTTTAAGACGGATGACGAGGATATAGCAATCATTAAATTATTATTTATTTGTAAATAATATTTTTAAGTTATTATATTCCTTGAATATACCCCTTATGTATAAAAGAGAAATTTCACAGGGCACTCATAAGCTTTTCTACGACCACTCATTAGTCATAAGCTCTTCTACGACTGCTTCATAGTCATAATCTCTCCTACGACCATGGCATAATCGTAAGATCTTCTATAGCCACTTCTTAGTCGTAAGCTTTTCTACGATCATTTCATAATCGTAAGCTCTCCTATGATCATGGTATAGTCGTAAGTTATCCTGTAACCACATTGTAGTCATAAATCCTTCTATGCTTAAGCCAATCTTCGATTGACCTGTCTACGACAACCCATTACATTGTGGGTCTGTCTGACGAGGCGATTAACACGTGCATTTATTCTCTAGAATAACTGAGCATAACCTCTTTCTCTCTGACAATACATCCGCATGACATACGAGATACCACGTCTCTCTGATAATAACTCCCGTCGAATGGTTATCATCCGAAACGTGAATGAGTCTATTGACATGGAACAACTGCCACCGTTTTGCAAGCTATATAAAGGTTGACGTCAGGACGAAGAGGGGAGGATAGATCCGACAGTCTCGTGGGAGAATAGAAGTAGAGTAAGACATTTAGCATTTCTCTCTCGATTGTCATCAGTTCATTAAGCAATAGTTACATAGGAGTAGGGTTGTTATTCTCCTAGGAGAATATCCGAACCTATATAAAAATCACTGTGTCTTTTCTCTGTGTGATCGTAGCCAGGTCGTAACAAGAGATTCCTTGAATCCAAAAAATCATATGTAAGATCGATACTAAAATATCGATAGTGGAGTTTACAAGTTAATTATAGTACACACTATAACTACTTTATTTATATCGATCAAAAGCACATACGAGTTATTTATATTTCCATACTTTCTCATGAAACAAAAAAAAAAGCCCCAAACGCACGTGTGAATTGCCACGCCAAGAATACCAACCTACGGCAGTGCGGCGAGCCCTCGCCGGCACAGTTTTATCCGACGTGGACTCGCTGACCAACCAATACGAAACGACGGCCAGAAACAACCACCTCGCACGGCACCACCCCCGATCAGGCAGATCGGAACGCCAATAGACAGCTCGGCAGTCCGCTCCGCACCTACCAAAAAAAGTCCAAAGCCCCACCAATCCACCGTTTCCATCGGAATCACCGAAGCGCCGCGCGCAGCCGCGTCACCTCGCCAACGCCGGCCACCGTACCGTTACCAGCGACGAGGGCGCCCGAACGATGGGGCGGAAGCGCGCGGTGCTGGTGGGCATCAACTACCCGGGCACCAAGGCGGAGCTCAAGGGCTGCCTCAACGACGTGGCCCGCATGCGCCGCTGCCTCGTCGACCGCTTCGGCTTCGACGAGGCGGACATCCGCGTCCTCGCCGACGCCGACCCGGCCGCGCCGCAGCCCACGGGGGCCAACATCCGCCGGGAGCTCGCGCGGCTCGTCGGCGACGCGCGGCCCGGGGACTTCCTCTTCTTACACTACAGCGGCCACGGCACGCGGCTGCCGGCCGAGACTGGCCAGGACGACGACACCGGCTACGACGAGTGCATCGTGCCCTGCGACATGAACCTTATCACAGGTGGTTCCGATCTGCGTACCTTTTGTTGTTATTCTGTCTCGGACTAACCAAGAAGTGGGGATCGAGTGGAAGGTGAGATTTGAGTAGGACGTTACCTGATTGTCACATTTTATGAATTAGCAAGTTAGCAATGTGGTAATTTCTGATTGGATTGGTTGTTAGATCACTTAGATGACTAAGATTTCAGATAGCACATTGTGGTAATTTCAGTACATGATTGGATTGGTCGTTAGATGACTAAGGTTTCAGAATTCAGATAGCACAAATGATTTCGGGATACAATCCACTCTGTCCAAGCAATAGCATTTTTGCTGTCAACGTATAAAAGTTGAAGCCAGCAGAAAGGATTTCATATCTGTTATCTTTTAAATTTGAGGATCCTATACCTAAGTATGGATTACGTAGCACGATCATGTTGTAATCAAAGTAACAATACATTGTAAATTTCTAGTTTGACAGTTCGATATGGTATGATGCAATTCCTGAAGCCGTGCTACTTGTGCCAGAGAGGCTGCGTCCCTTAAATCCCAAAGTACCAAGTTAGGCGTGCAGAGGGTATCAAGTTAAATCAAAACAGTTGTGGAAGAGCAACAAGTTGAGCTGAAACATAAGTGAGTAGGGTCCAAATTTAAACAAAAAATGTTCTTTTAACAGAAGATGGGCAAGCCGGCAACCAGGCCATATTTGAATTTGCCACTTCTCGGCTTGCCCGATTCATGAATTTCTCTTGCAATGGGATGCTCTGTGCCTACTTCGATTCTTATTTAGGAAGTTAGGCTGATGAGTACCTGTAGATAATTTGCTAGTGCTGTGGTAATACCTCTACTTTCAAATCTTTACTACCGAAAAAGCATCCCATACAGGGGTGCAAATGGTATAGGTTAATTCCGAACGGGAGAGCTAAAATCCGACCGAATAGCGTCGGTAAACGGTAAATCGGATACTATCCGACCAGATATCCAACAAGCAAATTAGTACCCTAATTGGCTCAGCCCATTAACCATCATTAACACCCATAAGCTTAGATTTTATCCAAGTCCTAACCTAACTCTAGAGTCTAGCCACTCTAGCCAGTCGCCATCAATCATCCCCGCTTATGTTGAACTTGCGTATGAATTTATCGGTTTTCGAACTAATGTATGAATTTATCGCTTATGTTGAACTTGTATTGTGTCAGCTATCGTACTTAAGTAATCTTGATGAATTTATTGCTAGTTGAAGACTTAAAGTGATAGTGATATGGTTCAATGTATATTTCTTTATGTATACACATACTATCCATCTATATTATCTATTTTTGATCCGAAATCGTTATATATCCATTCCGATGATACCTTATCTGAAACTCCGAATTCGTATTCGTATCTGGCCTTATCATATCCGGCTTCAAATCTAGGAAAAAATATGAGTTAGGATATGGTATGAACAATATCGATCTGAATTTGACCCGATTGCACCCCTAATCCCATACATAGAGGTAAAACAGTAACTAACATGTATCTTACATCTCTTGTCAAGAGCATCCTAATTTCTTCTATGCACTGCAGACCAAGATTTCACAGAACTTGTGCGAAAGGTCCCTGATGGCTGTCTGTTCACCATAGTCTGTGACTCCTGCCACAGTGGTGGCCTACTTGACAAGACCAAGGAGCAGATTGGACACAGCACCAGGCAGAACCAGACCGAGCACGGCAAACGAGAAGAACGGTCTGATTCCGGCACCAGCTTCCGGTCCTTCCTCAAAGAGACCGTCCGGGACGTGTTCGAGTCTCATGGAGTTAACCTCCCTCACCGTGGCCACCATCAGAGCAGTCACAGCAACAGTGAGGGTGAGGAGCCGCACCCGGTCTCAGCCACACATGGTCACATCAAGAACCGGTCGCTGCCTCTCTCGACATTGATCGAGATGCTCAAGGAGAAGACCGGGAAGGATGACATTGAGGTTGGCTCAATCCGGATGGCGCTGTTCCACCTCTTCGGCGACGATGCCAGCCCCAAGATCAAGAAGTTCATGAAGGTCATGCTGGGCAAGCTCCAGCAGGGCCAGCACGGCGGAGTTGTGGGCTTCGTGGGCGCCCTGGCACAGGAGTTCCTGAAGGCTAAGCTGGAGGGCAAGGAAGAAGAAGGGGTGGACGCCCTCAAGCCGGCCATGAAACAAGAGGTGCACAGCGTCCAGGAGGTGTACGCTGGGACGAAGTCGAGGGTGCCTAGCAACGGCGTCTTGATCAGCGGGTGCCAGACCGACCAGACCTCGGCAGACGCGACCACGCCGCAGGGCGTGTCCTATGGCGCGCTCAGCAACGCCATCCAGACCATCCTCGCGGACCGGAACAAGAAGGTGACGAACAAGGAGCTCGTGCTCAAAGCGCGCGAGCTGCTGTCCAAGCAGGGGTACACCCAGCAGCCTGGCCTTTACTGCAGCGATGAGCACACCCGTGTGGCTTTCATATGCTGAAAGCCTGAACCATCAGTTGTGTGGAGACTGCTATCTTTGTCCATTGATGGGAGATTTTCCTTTCCCCTCGCGTGTCAACTCTCAATTGGTATTGTCCGGTTTGTGGAGGATGTCTTGTTAATAACAGAACGGACTGTTTCAGCACAGAATAACATTCTATGGCATATACTTACTACTTAACCGCACACATAATGGATAGATTTGATTCACGCTTTCTCAAAATTAGGACAAATTAAAGAGTGTGTCGTTTCCGCTATCCGTATCTAGCCTATAAAGCCACCTTTTTCGTTTTTACTGGCAACTTAGAGCATCAAGATTAGCCAAAAGAAGTATCTAAATTTAATGATTTAGCTATTCTCTAAAATGAATCTCACCCAAAAAAAACTAAACTACTCCAACAAGCTATCTAAACTGGGACTCTCCATATTCAAACCTGCCACGTCATCAGGACCTTTCGTCTTTTCGGATCCATCGCGAAGACCTCGTCGATCTGCGGTAGGGATCTGCGGTGCTTGGAACACGAGGATGCGGCAGCAGGGACATGGCGGCGCTTGCAGGTGGAGCGGGCGCCGGGCGGAAGATGCGTGCGGGCAGCGGAAGAGGCCCTGCGAGCTGGCGGCGGAAGGAGCCCTGCGAGCCGGCGGCGGAAGCAGCAGAGGCGCGCAGAAGAAGAACTAGAGGGCACGCGGTGGGTCGCGTACGCGCGGGAAGGAAACGCCGACCGCGCCAAGAGGCTGGATGGCGAGCGAGGCAGGCTATCCAAAAATAGAGAGCGAGGGAGGAGGGATGGAGAGCTACTAAATTTGGAGAGTCATTTACAGAGTCTATTGGAGACGTTTTTTCTCCAATAATAGCCAAATTTACCTTTAGAAAACGATTTAGCTCTCCTCTTGGAGTTGCTCTTAGGACATCTGTTGTTTCATACAATTTCTATCTTTTGGGTTTTAGAAGTTGTCTTTTGAACGAAATAATTTTTTTAAGATAATTTTTATAAGCTGTTTATAGGAGTCACTGCAGGAGCTACTTTGAACAAAGTGTCTTTTTAACGCGAATGTTTCTTACTCTCTTAATCTATTTCGTAATCAGTCAAAAGTTAAAAGCCACAGACAAAAATCATAGCATTTTTGAATATGGCTATAGTGTTAGAAATATACCCTAGAACCAATCATAAATATGATTATATTTTATTATGTTCATGATTTATTGGATAATATGTTATCTTATTTCTTGAATAATATCATGCTAGCGTAGCATACCCCGTAGTGCATCTATGTTTACGTGGTAAAATTTTGAAATTGTGCTAGCATAGCATACCCCGTAGCGCATCAGTAGTATTGGAGCCATCCCGTCTACTTTTAGTTTCGGATTAGATGTATATGCTGATATGTGAGAGTCGTAGATATGATCTATTACTGTTTCTGTGGTTGTTTTATATGATAGATCGATTTTGGTGGTGGTCGATATGATCGTCCATGCGCGGTGGCCTATAGATAGACTCATGATCGCTATTCCGTGATCGTGTTTTTATGGTCGAATCACGACTTGCCTCTACCGGTCAGTTTTCCACCATCGGGGCAAACAGTGAAGGCATAAATCCCCTTAGACCCTGCTCTGCTCACCAGAGAGCAGAGCCGCCGAACAGGACCTTTGTGACTAGAATAATAACTTAGTATGTTAGATAGAATACAATTCCATGCATATTTGTTTTGCATGATTGTTGTGAATAGTATGGCCTATTATATATGTGAATGATGTATGAGATGCATATATGTATATAATATTCATGGCCTACGTGTCATGCTTATTACAGCCCAAGGCTATCTATATTTATATAACTACCTACGTGTCGACTTGTGTTGTTTCTTCACTCCTTGTAACCTTTACTAGTAGTATATGGAGTAATAGCTTAGTGGGAGTACTTGGAGGTTTTGGCCACTCGGAGACATGGCGAATAGGAAGCGCGACGATAGAGATCATCATGTTTAAGGGCCATACTATATTACGATGCAATGTGATTGTCTATGAATGGTTTTATATTTCTATTCATTTATTTCTATGCATGCTATTTAATTGCTCCGAATGCTTTTAACATGGTAGCAATAAAATTTCCTCACATAATATTAAGCTAAATTGATACCCTCCCAATTAGTTGCTCCATCCAAAGCAATGTATTTTAATGGTAGATCTTGCTAAATCAGAGTGCCATTAATTTTCCTTGACTAGATGGGTTTGTGTCGGACACTCACACACAAAAAATTGATTTAACTTGACAAGGTCATCATAACGGTTAGGGACTTTGGGGCATAGGGTTGGGTGCCAAAGCATAGAGATGCTGCCCAACAACAAGAGTTATATAAAGATATAATTAGCAAAGGGTTGCTTACCAAATTCACTAGTCTTCTAGCTGTGATGTCAAAGCTCACTAGTAGATAAGTTGATTGTGGGTCTTGAATCACTAAATGATATAAGTGAGATATGCTATTTAGTGGGAGTATCTTTATTAAATGATTTAATAGAATTTACTTTTCTTGAACATATATCTTAGTTTTACATATTTTGTGTTGTAGATCATGGCACCAACTGTTGTACCTACTTCCAGTTTTGCTTTATGTTTGATACTTGATAAAGAAAAACTGGATAGAACAAATTTTGCGGATTGGTCCTGCAACCTAAGAATTGTTCTTAGGCAAGATAAAAAAGAACATGTTTTAGAAGAACCAATTCTAGAAGTGCTTGATGAAAATGCTATTGCTGCTCTTAAAAATGCCTATAGAAAGGCATGTGATGAGTCCCTTGATGTTAGCTGTCTTATGCTTGTTGCCATAAACTCAGACCTTTAGAAGCAGTATGAGAACATAGAAGCATACGATATGATCGTGGTGCTCAAAGGCATATTTGAGACACAAGCAAGAATTGAGAGATATGAGATCTCAAAGAAATTGTTTGGGTGTAAACTAGCTGAGAGGTGTCTGGTGAGCCCTCATATGATCAAGATAATTGGTTATACATAGAGCTTAGAGAAACTTGGTTTTTCCCTTAGCCAAGAGTTGGCTACTGACTTGACTCTTGCTTCGCTTCTTGTGAGTTATTGGCAATTCATTCTGAATTTTCATATGAATGGCTTAGATGAGAATCTCATCGAGCTGCATATGATGTTCAAGAATGTAGAGGACAACATTAAGAAAAGCAACAGTCATGTGATGATGGTGAAAAAGATTATCAACTTCAAAAAGAAGTCTAAGGCTTTGGACAAAAGAGAGGACATGGGCAAAACTGAAGATGAGATCTTAAATATCAAATCTAAGCTTCAGATTGGCACTGCATCTGATACTATTTGCTACCATTGCCAAAGCACTGGACATTGGAAGAGGAATTGCAAGAAGTACTTGGCAGAACTAAAAAAGAGAAAGGAAAATAAGACTTCTATTTTAGATATAAATGTTATAGAAATCTTCTTTTGTCATGACTGGATACTGCTTGGCATAACTAGGCTTGTCATAAGATTCATGTAAGCTATTTATTCGAGTTATCATGCTCATTGACATGGTACTTCGGTTTTCATGGCCCCTGAGTGAGAGCAGTCTCTTCCATCTTTCTTCCTGTTGTTCATTCTGCCTGACTCGTTATTTTGCTCTGTCCAATGACCATATGACCCACCCTGGCTGTCAGATATGTAGTAGCTATCTCTGGTTTTGCCAAGAATCGGGCTGAACCACCGATGAATCCTGATCAGAGTTACGCTTCCATGCATCAATATAGTCAGCTTTGGCACCACGGTTGGTAACACACAGCTTGGTTTGCTCCTCCCAGCTCATTTGCTTTGGCTGGCTGTTCCACCACATAGCAATCCCAGTTCTCTAAGTTTTGCTGACCACTTGCTTGAACCGGCTGTTCTACATAATTGTCCCAACCCCATGAGCTTGGCTTAAGAGTTGTTTGTTGGGTACTTGGTCTTCCACATGATAATCCCAATTGACATGGCACTCCTGACCTGGAATGTCACTTATTTCAACCTCATTAGTCATTACCCATCCACTGACTGGAACTAGCTTGTCCGCAAAAATAAAGGAGTCCCAACTATCACGTGCAGCATTAACCCTTTCAGGAACAATACGGCGCGTCTTTTCCAGATCAACCATCAATTCAGGGTCAACATTCTCATCTGGATTGATCTTGTCAGTGTACATGTACGGGTCAGGCGAAGGGGTTTTGCAAGGTTGACCGTGGTATTCAGCGCAGAAACAAGCCTTTGCATCCTCTGTGGTCGGTGGTTGGTACGGTCTGAAGACCGAGAATAAGACACTCGTCATCCTTAAATGGTCGGTCATGCCATTATCAAAACTCTGAGATTTAGTTAAAAAAGATGAGAGTCTAGAAACTTTGTTTATTTCATTACTTCTTGATAACAATATAATTATGTCACTTTTTATTGAGATAGCAAGACTTCATCCCTAAGATATATATCTCTATAATAATTAAACTAATCTTAATAATAAGAAACTTATCTATAGGTGGTGATCGGTTCGGCTGAAAAGCTCGTAGCTTATGGCTGAAAACACTGTAGCTGGCTGAAAAAAGCACTGTAGCTGACAGAGGCTTATTTAGCATAATTAAATTTAAAAAAATTAAAAATTAAAAATATGTTAGCCCATTACGTATAATACAAACAAATACGGGAAAAAAAAGAACCGGCAAAAAAGCTCAACAAAAAGCCAAAAGTTCAGAAAAAGACGAAACTTATGAATAGTGAAAAATAAGCCAGAAGCCAGAAGCCGAAGCCGAGTTGATCGGGGCCATAATATATGGAATAAATCTAAAACACTCGTCATCCTTAAATGGTCGGTCATGCCATTATCAAAACTCTGAGATTTAGTTAAAGAAGAGGAGAGTCTAGAAACTTTGTTTATTTCATTACTTCCTGATAACAATATAATTCTGTCACTTTTTTATTGAGATAGCAAGACTTCATCCCTAAGATATATATCTCTATAATAATTAAACTAATCTTAATAATAATAAACTTATCTATAATATATGGAATAAATCTAAAAGAAAATAAACATAAACAATAAGGAAACTAATTACTATATTCCTAATCCGTGATATCCTGCCAATGCTAGCAAACTGTCCAAATACATATCGTGCTACAATATCACATGGCACTGTTCACGAGTCGCTACAGTATCGGGGGTACTATTTATGTGCCGCTACAGTATTGTACCACAATGCTTCATCCCTCGTGGCGATGCAGTTCATCCTCGAGCTGTCAAGTGACAACCACGGACAAAGACCTTTGCATCCCTATGTTGACTGGAGCGCCCAGTACCGGCGTTGGGTCATTTGAGAGTAGATCAGCAACACTCTGATATATGGAGCCAAAAAAAGAAGTGACTTAGTATGACGTGGAGTCCAGGAAAACACCGATGGCATGGGCCATCGACATGGGACAATAATGATGGCCTTACTGCCATGGAGCGTGATGATGGTGGAAAATATATGACGACGTTGCAATCCCCCACATGGCAACCATCGCATTCCGCACCATCGAGAGCACGATGCAGATCGACGTCGAGGGGAAAGCATTTGCCAAACAGCGACTGCTTTCTTCCTTGGTGCAGCCACTAAGGGTGAAGCCCAAGCTGACTCGACTAGTAGCAGCGCAGAAATTACAGTGACATGTTGCAGTTCATACTCCTCCATCTTGACCAGCGCAAGAAGGGGTGGTGCAGATTGCTGAGGTGTCACTGCCACAGCTTGGAGTGGTACTAGTGGTGCCGCAGACAAAGTAATAGTACGTTGCCTCTCATTCGTCACGGTCTTCGCCTTGTACTCTAATACGAGTCTCTTGATGTCTGCACGTGCCTCATGGATGACAGCGTAGTTGGGCCCCATGGTCTTGATTAGCAATAGAAGCCATGCTGAATGGCTTTGATACCAAATATTGTGGTTGATAGCTTGGTACGGGTCTAAGGACCAAGGGTAGGGCGCTTGCCCTTGAACAGTCGGCTATGCTGCCGTCAAGGCTTTGAAGCTTAGTTGAAAGAGTGGGGGAGAGGTTGGGAGCTTTGTTTATTTCATTGCTTAATGATAACGATACAATGTTGTCACTTTTATAGTTATGACTAAACTTAACCCCAAGAAATCTATCTCTATATTAAGTAAACAAATTCTAATAAGAGGAAACTTATCATTAATATATGGAATAAATCTAAAAAACAAAGCCAAATACAAGAAAACAAATTATTATATTCTTAATCCGTGATATGCTATCAAACCGCCCAACATAAATCTTGGAAAGCTTCTACCACATCTTTGTAGATTGACATAAATCGTGGAAATCCCTATAGGCATATTTTTTTGACTTCGACTTATAGATTTTGGCTGCGGCTTATGGCTTTTGAACTATTCATGAGAGAGTACGAAGAAACAAAAACTCATGTGCTGTTTTGGTTAATATAAATAAAGTCACTACAATGTGTATTATAATAAACTTGTAGACCCTATCTTGAAAAGATATTTTATTTAAAAGTTAATTGCTAAAAAAGTTTAAAAATAAATTTTAAAAACTGAAAAGAAGAGACATAAATCTATTGGGCTCCCACAGTTCACCCCCAGGTCAAAGAAAGATCTCTTCTCCCACAGTGGAACTGCGAAATTTCTGCCGCTTACAAATCAAACAGAAGCCATGCTCTAAGCACAGAAGGACACCATTCATATGGAAAAGATCTCCATTCATTCCAGGAGTTAAAAAATATAATGGCCTCGTTCATTTCAGATTCTGACTTATTGCTTATGATTTATACTACAGTAACTAGTTTTTAAATAAAGTGTCTTCTTTAAAGCGAAATTTGCTAGTCGATTATAATAGACACTATATCAACTTCAGCTATTACAACCAAAATCACATGTGGCTGTCTTTCTCTTTGTACTCTCTGTCGCGAACAGTTAAAATCCAAATGTCATAAGCAAAAAGCCATAAGCCGCAGTAAAAAACAACCCACTCAATTATAATTGAAAAGACCATACTGCCACACTTGTCTACAGAGATCACGCTGGTCTTATGAAGACCACGTTCCTATACTGGTTTATGAAGACCTGTTATGACTGGTATCCCGTATACACGCCGGAAACGCACGGGAGAAGCACAAGCCGGCAATTAGGAGAGTCCTGGGTCCATAAGACCTTCCTTCATTAGGTTTCCTACTTGTTCTATCCATAAGCATGAGGTTCTAGATGGATTTGTTAGAGAGGATAAATAACCTCACATGAGATTGAATAAAGCAAGCAAGCAACTATCGTTGCCAGGCTTCCTGAGAACTCCTGCCATCTATTCTCCCGCGCGCCCTCTGCCCTAGCCCTCACGGCGCCATCACGCCGCCAGGGGCTGCAGCTCCGCCGCCAGGGAATCACCCACCGCTACCCCCTCAGGAGTCTTCGTCACGCCTGGAGCTCTACCAATCTGGTATTAGATATGCCAGGCGAGGAGGGCGGCAAGCAGCCGAAGGGGACACCGCCGCCGCTGGCCAATCCTGTCGCCAAGGCGTTGGCCGAGCTCGCCCAGCAGATGGCAACCATCTCCGCGCGTCTGGACGCTCTGGAGTTCCGACCGCCAGCGCCTACCACCACCGCCGCCTCCACCGCAAATTTCCCCTCCACCCTTTTCGCCGCCACCACTCTGCCGGTCCCCATCCACCAGCTCCAGTTCCCTCACTCGCCGTCACCGATTCCTGCTGTGCCGCAGCTTCCGATGGGGCCGCCCTTTCTGTCCGGGTCAGAGAGGGACTCCGGCGGTGCCGGCACCGGCCTGGGCGCCCCTCGCTTCCACAAGCTCAACTTCCCCACCTACGACGGCAAGGAGGACCCTCTCAACTGGCTTAACCGGTGCGATCAATTCTTCCGTGGCCAGTGCACCATGGCTTCAGATCGCGTGTGGCTCGCCTCGTACCATCTCACGGGAGCCGCCCAGACGTGGTACTACGCCTTGGAACAGGACGAAGGCATGCCCTCCTGGGAGCGTTTCAAGGAGCTGTGCCATCTCCGCTTCGGGCCGCCAATCCGCGCCAATCGCCTGGCGGAACTCGCACGGCTGCCGTTCCTCTCCACGGTCCAGGACTACCAAGAGCGCTTCAATGCGCTTCTTTGTCACGAGCCGCATTTGACGCCAATACAAAAGGTGGAGTTGTTCACCGGCGGCCTACCAGAGCACATCAAGATCGACGTTGAATTGCGTGAGCCTCGCGACCTGCAGACAGCAATGCATCTTGCGCGAGCATATGAGCGCCGCGCCGAGACTACACCACCAGCATCGCTGCAACGACCGCCCCGCCCCCTCCAGCGTCCACCGCTGGCCCTTCCTACGCCGCAGCGGGCCGCCGCCACGCCCTCGGCCGCACCAGCCCTCATGCCACCGACTTCGCCGGCGGCCGCGGCACCGGCCGCGCCACGACCATTACAACATGGTTTTCGAGGAACCAAGAGGCCTTCCACCGGCACGTCCCTACGATCACCGCATCCACCTCTTGCCGGGCACCGCGCCGATGGCCGTCCGGCCCTACCGCTACCCTCAGCTACAGAAGGACGAGCTGGAACGCCAGTGTGCCGCCATGCTGGAACAGGGCATCATCCGGCCGAGCACCTTGCCATTCTCTGCGCCGGTGCTCTTGGTCAAGAAGGCGGACAACTCTTGGCGGTTCTGCATCGACTACTGTGCGCTGAACGACAAGACCTCCAAAGACAAGTTTTCGATACCGGTGGTTGAGAAGTACTGGGCGCCATGGAGCTCCTCGACGAGCTCCATGGCGCCCAGTACTTCACCAAGCTGGACCTCCGTTCCGGCTACCACCAGGTGCACATGCACCCAAACGACATCGAGAAGACGGCTTTCCGCACCCACCACGGCCACTTCGAGTTCCTCGTTATGCCCTTCGGCCTGTCCAATGCACCGGCAACGTTCCAGGCTCTTATGAACGACGTCCTCCGTCCCTTCCTCCGTCGGTGTGTACTCGTGTTCTTCGATGACATACTCATTTACAGTTCGTCGTGGTCCGAGCATTTGCAGCATGTCCGCCTCGTCTTCGATGCGCTCCGCGACCACTCCTTGCACCTCAAGCGCTCCATGTGCTCTTTCGGGGCGTCTTCGGTCGCCTACCTCGGCCATGTCATCTCCGCCGACGGCGTCGCCATGGACAGCGATAAGGTGGCCGCCGTCGCCTCCTGGCCGGTGCCCCGCTCAGCCCGAGGACTGCGCGGGTTCCTGGGTCTCGCTGGTTACTACCGGAAGTTCATCCGGGACTTCGGCACGATCGCGGCACCGCTGACAAAACTCTTGCGCAAGGACGCTTTCGCCTGGTCGGACGAGGCCTCGGCAGCATTCCAGGCGTTGAAGCACGCCCTGACGACGGGACCAATTCTACAGATGCCTGTCTTTGACCAGCTGTTCATCGTCGACTGCGACGCCTCAGGCGCTGGCTTCGGCACCGTTCTCCACCAGGACGCCGGGGCCCTCGCATTCTTCAGCCGACCGTTTGCTGTCCGCCATCTCAAGCTGGCGGCATATGAGCGGGAGCTCATAGGCCTCGTGCAGGCCGTTCGGCACTGGCGTCCGTACCTGTGGGGACGCCGCTTCCTCATCCGCACCGACCACTTCAGCCTCAAGTTTCTGCTGGACCAGCGTCTCTCGACAATTCCGCAGCACCAGTGGATTAGCAAGCTGTTCGGCTTTGATTTCACAGTGGAATACCGTCCCGGGCGCCTCAACACGGTGGCGGACGCTCTCTCGCGCCGCGACTCGGACTCAGCCGCACTCCATGCGATTTCGGGGCCCTCATTCCACCTTTTCGACGAGATCCGAGCCGCAACGGCCACCGACGCGGAGGCGGGCCGACTCCGCCAGCAGCTCCAGGATTGCGCCATTGGGGAGCCCTGGCGCACGGCCGACGGGCTCCTGCTCTACGGTTCGCGCATCTTCGTACCAGCGCAGCACGACTTGCGCAACCAGGTGCTCTCCCTGGCCCATGCGGCCAGTCACGAAGGCATCCAAAAGACACTCCACCGAATGAGAGCGGACTTCTACTTCCCCGGCGACAGGACACTTGTACGGGACTACGTGCGCTCCTGCCTTACCTGCCAGCGCAACAAGACAGAGACCCTGCAGTCGGCGGGCCTCTTGCAGCCCCTCGACGTACCATCCCAGGTCTGGGCTGACATCTCGATGGACTTCATCGAGGGTTTGCCGAAGGTACACGGGAAGTCCGTGATCCTCACCGTCGTCGACCGTTTCTCCAAGTACGCTCACTTCATCGCGCTCGGCCACCCATACTCCGCCACATCCGTCGCCAGGGCCTTCTTTGATGAGATCGTCTACCTTCACGGCTTTCCCACCTCCATCGTCAGTGACCGCGACCCGGTGTTCACTGGCCACATGTGGCGCGACCTCTTCAGAATGGCAGGCGTCAAACTCTGTATGAGCACGGCTTTTCACCCCCAGACGGACGGCCAGTTAGAGGTCGTCAACAAGGCTATCGCTATGTACCTACGCTGTGTCACAGGTGATCGGCCTCGCGCTTGGGTTGACTGGTTGACGTGGGCGGAGTATTGCTACAATACTTCGTTCCACACCACGCTCAGAACAACTCCATTCCAGGTAGTCTATGGCCGCCCCCCCCGGCGCTGCTGACGTACACGCCCGGCGCCGCCAGGACGGACACGGTGGACGCACTCCTGCGTAACCGTGATGACTTTCTCTCGGTGGTTCGCGAACGCCTCCTCCAAGCGCAGAAGTACGCCAAACGCTACTACGACGACCACCACCGTGATTTGGCGTTTGCTGTGGGTGATTGGGTATGGTTGCGCCTCCTCCACCGTCCGACACAAACGTTGGAGCCTCGGCCCAAGGGGAAGCTCGGGCCGCGCTACGCGGGGCCTTTCAAAATTCTGGAGCGGATCGGGGAGATGGCCTACCGTCTCCAGCTTCCGGAGGGCGCCAGGCTCCATGATGTCTTCCATGTGGGGCTGCTTAAGCCTTTCCACGGCGACCCTCCGTCGACGACGCCTCCGGTGCCGCCTACGCACGACGGCCGCCTCCTTCCCGCCCCGGAGCGCGTCTTGCGAGCCCAGCTTCGCCGCGGTGTCTGGCATGTCTTGGTCCACTGGCGCGGGATGTCCAGCGACGACGCCACCTGGGAGCAGCTGCCACACTTTCAAGAAATCTACACCGACGTTCAGCTCGAGGACGAGCTGTTTGCAGAGGCAGGGAGAGATGTTATGACCGGTATCCCGTATACACGCCGGAAACGCACGGGAGAAGCACAAGCCGGCAATTAGGAGAGTCCTGGGTCCATAAGACCTTCCTTCATTAGGTTTTCTACTTGTTCTATCCATAAGCATGAGGTTCTAGATGGATTTGTTAGGGAGGATAAATAACCTCACATGAGATTGAATAAAGCAAGCAAGCAACTATCGTTGCCAGGCTTCCTGAGAACTCCTGCCATCTATTCTCCCGCGCGCCCTTTGCCCTAGCCCTCACGGCGCCATCACGCCGCCAGGGGCTGCAGCTCCGCCGCCAGGGAATCACCCACCGCTACCCCCTCAGGAGTCTTCGTCACGCCTGGAGCTCTACCAAGACCACACTGATCTTAATTGACTACACTAGTGTTTCACTCTAATTTTTCTGAAACTTTTGCAAAACTCAAATTCAACTCAACAAAAGTGCCAATTGTTCATCACGAATCTATTATAGCCCTTCATATATGGTCCTTCAATTCAGGTTTAACTCATGTCAGACTATCAGGGTCTAGGCAGAAATGCAAGCACCAAGGTCAGTGAATCTTCAACATTTCCATGCAAGTGAGCTCTCATTTGAAAAAAAGGAGAACTGATCATTTGCCACAATCAAAGATGTGGCATTCCGGATTTTCCACTCATGTCTTGCTGACATATGGTTCTAGAATCCATAGGTTAGTGAGATATAGAGTGGCAAATCCTAAAATGCATATCTTCACAATGGCAAATGCTGAAATATTTCTTTGAAAAATTCTGAAGTTCTTGATTAAAATAATAGTGTGGTGACCACACATTAGTACATTAACCCAGTCCACTCGAGACATCCCAAAATTCCAATGCAAGAATTCGACTGACACCAAGAAGCAGCGCAACCCATCCTAACCAACAAAAGCAGCAACCATAAACCAAACAGGACTGGAGAGGAGCACGAATCAACAAACGCACCGTGAGAACGCGGCGGCACCCAGGGATCGCCGGCCTCGGCGATGCGGTCCCCGTGACCGCGCCGCTTCAACCCCATGAAACCGCCAAGAACTCCCTCCACGATGGGTTCGTAGCCTCAATACTATTACTAGGGCGAGAACCTGGGAGAATGATCCGCCAAGTGCTCCGGCCTGGAGGGTTTGCGTTGAACGACAAAATGATGGTTAGGGCCGGTGAGTTTTGGGTGCGTCACGCATAATTCTTGCGTACGTCGGTGAGTTATTGGTTTGGTAATTTGGTGAGGGATGATCAGCTGGGAGTTGTGTTCGCAACACAAGAATTTTTCAGATTTTCAAAGAAATTAAACTGTTTCGCATGAAACTTTTGATAAGTTCAGAGCCTATGAAATTTCCGATAAGTTCAAAGCCTGTTCTGCTCTGCGTAATTACACTTCTATTTATTCTTTTCGTTTCTTTAATCTTATGTTGCAATGTTTCAACCGAAACAAAACTCTGAAAAGGATAATTTCAAGTGTAAGGCCTAACTGGCATTCTCCTTTGTTCATCAGATGACAGGTATTCTACAAGGCAAGCACTGTAGCAGCTCTCTGCCGCACACTGCAGCCACTAAGAACCAGTCATCACCAGGCGATAACACAGATTGGAAACTGCAGGCAACAGAGTACTAAAATCATACATTTGCAGAAGTCCAGAGTTAACAACAGAGAACATCCGTCATGCACTTATGCTGATGTTCATACAGCACTGAAACAACAGAATGTTAAACATTGTAGCACGGAGTTACATGCAGGGTGACTCTAGGAACACTACAGAAACTTGGACGGGGGACGGCGTGTTTTCTGAAACTGAAGTTGCGCAAAAAGAGAAGAAAGCATGGTCACTGCTGCTAGTGGTGGACCCAGAATCAAAATTTAGGGGAGGGCTAATAGGACTTGCTCATCAGTTTGCAATGGTCTGAAGCAGGATCTCGTTAAACGTGTCGATCGGGCCGAGCATGCACCAACGCACGCAGCTGTTCTGCACCCACGCGTAAGAGAACGGTTCATCTTTGACGACACAAGCTTGGAGAAGACTGATCGGCAATCCATCTCGATGATCACCGGTTTATGCGCTCAGTCGATTGCCAGAAGTACTGCCTCACAGCAAGCAAGCATTTCCACTTCTTCGGGACTTCGACATCTCTGCAATGTCTCAGCACACACCAAGCGGACAGGATATGCTCACCATTGTCATCTCTTATCACCACCCCAATGTTTGCAACTCCAGTTTGCCTAATAAAACTACCTTCAACATTAAATTTCAGCCAACCAGCCCACGGTTTCACCCAGCACCTTGACTTCCTATTTCCTTCTTTGTTCTGCTTTGAGCCTGTACACCTGCCAGACCCTGAATCACTTTCTTCCTTTTGATGTCAGAACTTAGATTGCCTTGTCGGATTTGCAACAGAGAACTGCTAAACGCCAACAAAAACGCAACCGAGTCTTCAACAGATAGTTTCTCACCTCCAAACAAGAGCCTGGTCCCGTTGTAGAGCGGTGGGCGTGCGTCCGGCACCCACTCACCGTCGCCGGGTACCTACAGTTGGCCGGTGGTAGGGCGGGCGCCAGCCCCACCTGACTCACTAGTGGGTCCTCCACTGACTGCCGCGGCACATCTGATGGTTTGCTTCCATTGTCGGTTTCATTTGCTTTGTAACCCAGTCCAGGACATGATGGTTGTTCCTTCTTGCCTTCAAAGTCGCAAGCATCCCGTAGAGAGGCCTCGAAATCAGTGGAATCTATTGCTGTCGGAAGGAGGCTGCCGATGTCGTCTTTCACTCCGAGGCCACCGGCTCGAATGACATCAAAAGTAGAGATGGCAACTTCCATGTTCACATCTGCAGATTCATGACCGTTGACTGGGCTTGTGTTTCCGATATCAGAATCAGCAAACCGCTTCAAGGCCTCTTGATCTCGGCTTAGGACATTATCTGTCAATGCATCTGGCTTCTTTTGTTGAGCTTGTTGTCCGCCGGCAAAGTTCTTCCCCTCCATGTCTAGAATGACTAGTTGAATGCTCGTGCGTTACTACAGATTTTTAAAATTTAACATACTACATGCATACAAATATATTCTAAAAGCTTTTAAATCTGTCAAGTAAGTCGAAAACCGTCGATCACACCTCGTGGTGATAAGTCGGAAACATCGACTACATCTCGTGGTCGTAGGTCGGAAGCCCTCGAGCACACTTTGTCGTCGTAAGTCGAAAGCCGTCGACCACCGCGCGTGATCGTAGGTCGAGAGTGTTCGACCATCACTGGTGGTCATAAGTTGGCAGCGGTCGACGATCAATCGTGGTCCTAAATCGGGGGCCTTCAACAATGACTCGTAGTCGTACATCGGAAGCCGACGACCATCGTTCGTAGTTGTAAGTCGGAAGCCATTGAGGACACCTTGTGGTCGTAAGTCGGAACACATCTACCAGCGCTCGTGGTCGTAAGTCGGAAGACATCGAACACACCTCGTGGTCATAAGTCAGAACATATTGACCAGTGCTCATGGTCGTAAATCGAAAGCCATTGATCACACTCGTGGTCGTAAGTTAGAAGCTGTCAATCATTACGCGTGATCGTAGGTCCGGTGCAGTCGACCATTACTGGTAGCCGTACGTTGGTAGGCCTCCGGTACGCTTATACCATGTGTGTAATAAACCAATGGTTGGTATTGATGTTGATGATTCGTTCTAAATCCTTCATTATGTGCTAGGTTTGATCTCTAGCTGACAGGTATGTGGTATTGTGGTGTTCTATCAAAGAAAAAACAGGTAAAATTTAGACTTGCTGAAGAATACTCGTTTCGTATGAGATTGCACAGGCAAAGATGTGCTGGTGAGTTATGTTAAATAGCACTACCAATGAATAATCAAGTTTTAGAAGATGGCTAAAAGGTCTGAAATCAGGTTTGCATAAAGATGGGCAGCCAATGAATAATACTCCTACCACGTTGGAAGGATATGCTGACAGGGTGATGTGTAGACAGGAAGCAAGTGGTAAGTTCTTTGTCAAGTTAGTATGTAACACCTAAACTCTGATAAAGAAACCAAGGAGGAACCCATATAGTGTGAAGATCTATGTGATTGGTATAACAGCTATCTGTTGGGCATATAAGAAATAAATCATGTTTTTTACAATAAGCATATCAACCTCATATTATCAATCCTCAAGTGAAAAGGTGATAGTAGCAGCATAATTAAAAGTGAACTCAACCTCAACAGGAGATACCATAGCTCAAAAACAAGATGACTCCAAAATTTCCTCATGCTGGGCAGTGGCGGCATAATTCCTAAGCATATCTTAGCAGCATGATTCCTGAGCATATCTTAGCAGCATAATTCCATAACAATATATGTTGGAACTGGACATTATTATTCCAACGTCCAAACCAACAGCAAAAAATGTATGGATATCAAATATCAATTTGAACATGGTAATTAAAATTTGATATTCATAATGCTAAACAAGTTACAGATCCTCAACATCCTGCTTAGATGATGTAGGGCGACCCTCGTACTCCAATTTTGCTCCTAAGCTCGCCGTGATAATCCTGAATTTCAGCCTTATCTTCTCCATCACATCTTGAACTTGCTCATTCTCTGGATCGGACAAAGGATAGCTGCTCACCAGTGTAGCTAGTTGCTCGATGTTCTTCCTGACCCGAGCTGAGAATGCATCTTGATCAAGACGAATTACCGACATCCAAACATCCAAGCAGCCCTGATAGAATCCCAGTTCTTCACCTACCTGGAAACCCATCTTGAAACCAACCTGCCTTCCCTCTTCCTTTCCAGATACCAAGCCATCACGATAACCATTTCTGAAACCTTCTTGATAATGTGTCTCATCTAAGAATACCGATGGTTCAAGAAAATCAACATCATCTTTGGCTTGTTGATCCATGATATGAACAAAACCTAATTGGGCTGAGCAATAGACAATTTTCCAAAAAGATGTAACACCAAGAAATCTTCTTCATAAACAAAACAAAGGTTGCACAATAAGTAACTCAATGAATACATGCTCAAGGCAAAGAGGAAAAACTCCCAATTGCAAATAATGCTATAAAATCAAGAGAGGGAAACAGCAAAACAAACTTTCGCTAAAATATCACCTAGATATTGTTGCACGTCAAATGAAGACAAATACAAATATGATCTAATAAAACGAGTGAAGTCAAGACTAAGATAAATAAATCACTTGCTCACTTGCTTCCTCTCAGTGTAGTTCAGATCCCGCGCGCCCGTCCACCGGTCCACGCCGCTCGGCCTCGCACCCACGCCCACACGGCCGCACCTCCGCGGCTCGGCAGCTCGACCACGCCGCACGCCTGCCCCCTCCGTCGCCGCTGGGAAGCAACAACAGCAGCGAATTACGAATTGGAGGATAATTAGGGATTTAGGAATGGGATCGACTTGGGTTAGAGACTTCGAGCCAGACTCGAGTCTGTCCCGTGGTAAGCATGTCTTATCTCCCATCGTAAGATGTCTTATCTGGTTTATGACTTAGACTTATCTCAGCATTTCCATGGCCATGGCTGCGCGGTTTCAAGAGAAAGAGTAAGTAACTGCATGCGCCCAGTAATGGAAGGAAGGGGTCGTTATTGGAACTGCCTTATCGAAGTAACAATTAACCACAGATAGAAAGGGAGATTGTGAGATCTAACAGCTATGGAGAGTCGAGGAAGAACGGACGGCTATTGAGAGTCAAGGGAGAAAAGACGGCTATTGAGAGTCATGCCTAATGAAGTCTATTTGCATTTCATCGTTTTCTTCTTAAAAAAAACAATTTAATTACCTTTGCTAGCCTGTAAGAACATAAATTGGAAATTTCCTGGCAGTGGATTTCAAAATTAGTTTAATAGACTTGTGATTCAGTTCTAATTCAGCATATCGATTTGTGATTCAGTTCTAATTCAGCATAATGCTGTTACAATCATAACGAGAAGTTGCTACAGATCCAATCGTCTTTCCACTTCACCATTCACCAAAACGATCTACTTCTATTAGAACACAGTTTAATTTCTCTCTCCTTTTTTTCTCAGCAAAGGATAGAGACTAATCCCCCACTGCATCTCTACCTTTCCTAACTGGATTCCTCATTAAAACTACATATCAAATCACGCCTACCGCATAAAAGACTACAGATTTCAAGGAGAAAACCCCAACTTGCGATCGATCAAGATCCCACCAAGCAACCAAAAACTAGCACCAAGTATCGGATCAAACTAGAGGGCGGAAGAAATTAACCAATAGAAATCTGCATCATCGCACTCACCGGCCTGGAGAGCTGCCACAGAAACGAAGGACAGAAGATTCAAGAACTCGCCCCTAGTCTTCTCGCTCTCTCTGCACCGAGGAAATATATTTTTCTTGTTTAACCCCCTCTTCTCTGGTGTTTCTACTGTTCTCACGGATTGGATCGCCACGTGTCCAGCGGAAGTGGGTACGTGGCATTACGCCTATTTGAGCCTAAACGGCCAGTGGGCTGGGCCAAGGTGTCTTTTTTTAGACACAACTGGGCCACGGCACTAGGTCTCCTCTCTTTTCAGCTGAGTTTTCTTTTTTTTAATATATTTTTTAAACACAAGTAGTCTGAAAAATGGATAAAGCTTGCGAGTTGCGACTTGCGAGAGAGACTATCATGTTATAATAATTAATCTGAAAAATGCTGCTCCATGAATGCAAAAATTCGCTACTGAAAACAAAGGCTGGCACACGAAGAACAGAAGACGCACATTGAAGCTGAACAAATGCATTGCTAACTACACAAATCATGGCTCCAAGTACTGCTACTCGAAATCAATTATTAATATCTAAATTAATTCATCTTCGAAGCCTGTCTAGTAGGAGGCGGCGGCCGCGAAGTCGACGTGGTAGACCTCGCTCATGTCGGGCTGGAAGAGGCCGAAGTGCTGCTCCACGCCCTCGGGCTTCTGGTTCTCGTTGAACATGGCGAACAGGTACGTCTCCACCGCCTTCCCGGGCCGCCGCGGCGTGCCGCCGCCGACGTGACGCACCACATTGTTGTTGTACGCCGCCGCGTTCTCCACGCTGGTCCCAGGCTTGTCGCCGCCCGACGGCCACCCGGTCTCCGACACCACCAGCTCCAGCCCCTGCGCCCCGGCCTTCTCCACCGCCGCGTGCGCCGCGTCCACGATCGCGTCGAACATGTTCGTGTACACCAGCCCGCCGTCCGTCACCGCCGCCGACGCGCCGGACTCGTTCAGCAGCGCGTACCCGAGCTGCACCTTGTCCGCGTTATCCACGTACGCGAAGAATGGGTACACGTTCACCAGCAGCGGCGCGTTCTTCGACGCCAAGTAGGCGACGATCGGCGCCATCACCGGCGAGGCAGCCTCGGAGAACGCGCCCTGCGACGGCGGGTACGAGGCGCCGAGCACGCTCGTGGCCACGGCCGTCGTGACTGGGACGCTGATGCCCGCGACCTTGAGCGCGGACTCGAGGTTCTGTATGGCCGGGAGGACGCGCGCGGCGGCCTCGCCGGGGATGACCTCGTTGCCGGCGTTGATGTACCGGAAGCGGACGGCGCCAGCGAAGGGCTGGACGTAAGAGGCGACCCACGAGGCGGCGAAGGACGCGTCGGAGGCGAGGCGGGGGAGGTCCTCGTTGAGCGTGCCGAGGACGACACCGATGCCGGAGTCGCGGAGCGCGGCGAGGACGG
Source organism: Dendrocalamus latiflorus (assembly GCA_017311315.1). Taxonomy (NCBI): domain Eukaryota; kingdom Viridiplantae; phylum Streptophyta; class Magnoliopsida; order Poales; family Poaceae; genus Dendrocalamus; species Dendrocalamus latiflorus. The sequence goes on from CM029661.1 coordinate 5,371,743, forward strand.
CCGTGTCCGGGTGGAAGAGGCGGACGTAGCTGATGTTCTTTGCTTTGTACATGGAGATGACCTGGTCTGGCGTCGGCAGGTTGTTGCCGAGCATGCCGTAGTTGACACCAATGACACCTTCAGCTCCTGCATTTTGCACATCCAAGAGTTCCAAATATTAATTTTGTTCATCTCCACATTTATCATTTAAATTCACATTTAGATAATCGCATTATGAAATGAGGAACACTGGCTAGATAATTTGTGAGAATTGAACTGTAGATGTCGGCCAAAAACTAAAACCAAGGTGTCATGTGCGAGTTGTATTATCCAACTGTTGGTGGTAGGTTATATGTGACTTTTTGCACAAACTAGGGTATATTCATATTAGTTTTTGCTGATAGTTTTTTAACTGTAACTGATGAATAATAGTGGCTGATGAATAGTAATGCATTATATAAGAAAGACGGTGCAACAAAAGACACTACAACGTTTGGACCGCCATACAACTTACCGAATTATGATATAATAAAATACAAAGTACAAAAAGGAGCAGCTAATAAAAACAGTTTATAAAAGCTAGAGCGTTTGTATTGGCTTCTGCTTCTGGAAGCAGAAGCCAATATGAAGAAGATCAATGTTGCAGTTGAAGTCAAAGATATGCTTGTGAAAAAGAAAAATACAACTTGGTTTGTCAAGGTCCAAACCTTTCACTTTCAACAAGAAATATAAAAAAACTTAAAAAATGAATATATGATATTTTTTTGTCTGATTGTAATTTACTAGGCTGTGTTTGTGTAGCATAGAGGATTTATATGTTCTTTGGCAAAAAGGTTTTATCTTCATAGAATCTCTAACCCTGCCTAATTTTAGAGTTGGTTCATCAAAGGACAAGATATAGGAATCAGGTTGTTCACTGTAGCATAATGCAGAGATTAAGTTTTCGAAAAAGAAAAAATTGGAACCTCCCGAGAATTCCAAATGTCGGAAATATCGAGATTTTCATTTTTTCCGGATAATTTCAGTCAAAAAAATTCAAATGTGTTGTTTGAATCCAAGAAATTCAAATAAATTAAAAAAAATCAGAATTCTCGATGAAATTTCAAAAAAATTGAAACTCTTTGCTGGTGGCTATGGGCGACGAGATCGACCGAGCGCTCCCCGACAATGACGAGCAGAAGCCGCACGGTGAGGAGGGGGAGGCACAGAAGCAGGCTACCCAGGGAAGAGGCGCGGGCGACGAGGACGAACTGCTAGTGGAGCCAAGCAACATGAGTGAGCAGATCATTGCCGACCGCCCGGAACATCCGGAGGCGACCCGCTTGGCCTTGATCGGTGGCCTCCACGACTCCGAGGAGGACGACACCTGGTGCGGCGAGCAAGTGGCTCCGAGTGGCGGCATCGCCGGTGAGGCCGTCAGAGTTCGACAAGGAGTGCGTCGAGGCAGACAGGACCCCGTGCGGTCAGTAGGTGGCTCCAAACGACGACCCCACCAGTAAGGTCGGCGAGACGGAGCACGTCTAGGAGGAGCTGGGCTCGGCCAACATCTGCAATAGCCGCAACGACGCTCCCGTTGATGAGGCGAAGCACGTGGGATTGGGGATTTAGGGTTTTGCTAGTCACGTAGGATTAGGGATTTTGCGGCGCTGGTTGATGTTTGCGTGGGATTGGAGACGTCATGTCACTGGTATGTTGGGCCTGAATATTTCAATTCGGGTCGAATTTTTTAGCCGATGTGGGTTTTTCTCAGAATGGACCGAAAAATCCGAAATTCCCTCCAAAGGGTTTTCCCTGGCATAATGATGCATGGGAATCAGGTCGTCGGCAAAGACTCTTGCCTCTTGTATTTATGTAATTTTCATATATATATTTTCATATATATATATATATATATATATATATATATATATATATATATATATATATATATATATATATATATATATATATATATATATATATATATATATATATATATGGGACGATGGTACGACAATCTTTTGACTTGTATGGCTTAGGTTCTCTGATACGGGCTAACATAGGAAAAAATTAAGAAAAATAGCCTATCCATTTCTGTGACAGTGTGTTCCTTTCATATTCAGATGACATCAACAGATAATTAAATGGATTTAAGCATCAATGCATATCGGCAGAATATTTGGTTGTGATGTAACATCTAATAAATAATGACAAAAAAATATATTGAAAGATCTTTAGGCAGGCTTTGCCAAACTTTTACTCACTCTATTGGTCGACATGCAATGTAGTGAAAGAACAGAATTGTCTAAAACAAACCATAGGTCCAGTTCACTAGATACAGTTATCTTGCTGCATCATATAAACTGTATTTGTAATTTGCAGTGTCTGTACAAGTTAGCAGGGGGTCTATTGCCAAAAAGTTTCTGAAATTCCATTAATTAATATAGCAACAGAGAACAAGAATGCATAATGAAACCAATCATGCAATGCTTCCCTACCGGAATTATTTTTTAAGAAACTCAACCAAGAATACATAGAATAAACTTAGCAACCACCTCTTCGGCTCTACCTACAAGGCTACAACCAGAAGCGATAAATAATGGAAACAACCATTTGGCGCCATTTTATCCTAAAGGATCCCCTCCAAAACAAAATTCTTTTATCCTAGTGAGAGTGCAAAACTCGAATCAAGAAACAAGACATCAAGGGAAACAAAACCAAACTAGCCATTGAGAGACAGGCGGTGAACAAAATCGCAATGAAAATTAAGAAATATCAAGAACAAATTGGAACAGATATGGCCAAAAAAGGAAGACGCGTCACATGCAAAGTGAAGAAGCACAGGTGAACTGATTACTAATCACTGGCTGACCTCACACGGCAAGTGAAGAAAACAGAAGAAAGTACGTAGGAGCAAGATATATATGTATGCATCATAAACAGAAGAAATTAAGCAGTACAGGCGAACTGATCGTTGGCTGAACTCACCAGGAAAGGACGACGAGCAGAGCAAGAAGCTGCAGGCAAGAATCCATGGCGCAATCATCCTGACCATACCAGCAGCAGCAGGCATCCTCGCACCGCCACAAGCCAATTCTCCCTCTCCCTCTCTCACCTCCTCTCTGTCTCTATACTCTCCCTCAGTTCTCTCTCCCCCTCCCTGATCTAAAGCCTGAAATATGCAACTGCCGCTTCTCCTCCTCTTCTTGTGGGGCTTGTCTTGTGGTGCTTGCTTTCTTTATATACAAGGCAATGGGAGTGCAACTGCTCAGATACGTGCGAGAGTGGGCGTTACGTCCGTATCAAATGGGAAGCCACCAAAGCATGCGCGCCCGTGTCCGCCTGGCTCTGCGCATGCATGCGTGCGGACCCCATCGCTGCGGTTAGATTTCAGATGACCAAATCGACGGCCTACTCGATCGTCGCACGTCCGTCGTCAGAGAGGAGAGAGAGAGAGAGAGAAAGCATAATGCCACGTGGACTGGATCAACGGCCCGGATGGTCTGGCTGGCTAGTTGGTGCATGCCTGCTTGCTTTGACCGTGTCTTAACATCGGTTATCGATTCGATTAGCTAGGAATAGTCGCATGGATCTCTGGTTATCTGGGGGAATCAAGGAAAGAGATATCCGTATCTCCATTAGAACGGAGCTAGGTGTTTATTGACAAGATCGCCCTGTTGTATATATCTCGAAACAAATCTTTGTTAATTGGAACTTTGTAATGGCGTAGTGAAATCAAATTTGACCGTTTGACGCCGCAGCTCGATTAAGTTTTGTGGCCGCGCGCGAGTTGAACTCGATCCCATGGCTAGCTCATGCGGTACATGGCGGTACGTACGTAACACGTGTAAACCCATATGCCCGAAATGTTTTAATAATCATAAAGTGTTTTTTTCCGACTTAAGGCTTTTCCTCCCCGCCAAGTGGGAGGGATCTGTGTTGTGGTTTTCTCCTCCCTGCGAGAGAACTACCAAAAATTGTACAACGGAACTACTGGATTCGACTGGCCCTTTGCTTCTAACGGCTAATTTTTTTTACCATTGCGAGGGAGCAGAAATACCACAGTTTTGCCACTAGTACTTCCGTTAATCCTGATTTTTCAAGGATTTGACTCAAACGGTTAGTTTTCTTGTGTTGGATATAAATACCCCTTGTGGCCAGTTGGAGAATAACCTTTGGTGCTCCATTTCACTCTTTTGAGCTAGTGTGCGGTCTTTCTCTCAATTATGTATGTGTTGCATCTTGTGAGTAAGGAGAAAGAGTCTAAATTGCATGTATTGCATATAGAGGTGGATTGCGTATCCACCTCTACCCACAGATAGACTCCCTTTTCATACCCATGTATTTCGTGTGTTGACACTGATATGTCCATACCTATTATCTGCGTGCTGGTCGGGGTGGTACAAATGTGGGTATTAAATATATTAATGTCCCAAATATATGTGACTTGTTCTTTACAATTTTTAATCGGTATCTCTAATAATAGAGATGAAAGTTCTATAAATATTAATACAATTAGAAGAATGTAAATTATAATGGATATTGTAGGCAAGTTCATGTCTGTGGGTGGATCGCTACATTTCATACAAGAGTTCTCTAATTATATGTGCATGCATATCACGGTGCAAATCAACTTCATATACACTTCCATATATCAAGAAAAATCATTGGTTATGATTTGTTAATCACAAGAAGGGTTCACCTAATTAAGAGCTAGATGCTTTTTTGTAAGAATTTCTAGCAATTATTCTCATTTATCAAGTAATATCTATCAGTTATGGATTACTAAACATAATTAGGGTCCACCAATTAAAGGTCAATTTTTTTATAGTTTCTATGATATTTCTCTTTTTTTTAAAGCTGATGTAGTCAACCATCATAAGCTTTTATTGTATGATAGGTCTTGTCATTTTTCCTTTTTTTATTACCAAATGTCACGTTTTCTTTTTTTTCTCATGCATAACTTTTACTAATTTATTTTGTATGTCTATGTCCTTCTATTTCTCTCATACATGGCTTTTAGTGTAGGCCATCCACGATTCTTTTTATTTGTTGGGTTCATCTAGAGTCTATAATTGATAGCCTTGTCATATAAAAATCCATGTTTTTAACTAAGACATCCAATGGTAATCGTTTACTGACCATAATAAGGGGCCCACTGAATCGAGGGGTGGATGTTTTCTTTTTTCTGAGAATTTCTAGCTTATTTCTCTTTTTCTTAGCAACTGTAAAACTCATATCATCGACTTTTGGTATATAGCACGGACTGTGGGCACCGGCGCCAAGGTGGCGCACAGTATTGTGGCCGGCCTTTCTAGTGAAAACCCTGCCATGGCAGCTGAAGTTGATGTGTGGCGGGCGTTTTTCGCTGCCACGGCGGTCGTTTCCTGGGCAACCCATCACCACCCCTACTATACCCAAGGGCCATACATGGTCCTGGGACCCTGGGGGTGGTTGGTAACAGAGAGGGGCACTATTTTTTGGCATGCGCACAATGGATTCACCGTGATTTTGGCCTGCGCACGGGCCATCTGTGGGTCCTTCGGCACGGGCCATCGGTATTTTTTAGGGATTTACTTTAGAATTCCTATGGAAATCAAAAGATATTTCCCTGAATTTTAGTTCGTTTGGATTGTACTTGATATGAACATTTTTTTAATTTGATAATTTTTATTTAATTATTATTTTGAACTTTAGTTCTTTATGGATGTTACTTTAGATGTGTATGAAAATCAAATCGCTATTTTTTTATTTTTATTAAGTATTTCAATTAATTTGGATTGTACTTGACATCAACTCTTCTTTTAATCTGAGCTATTATAAGTTGGTCCGCATCATAGATGGCTAGATCTTTCTGGTTAATACTGGAGTTTTCTCGGATTGCCTAATTAGTTTATGTTTACAAATTTTAATTTTTTGGAATTTATGTTTCAAATTCATTTACAAATCAAATCTTTAATCATCCTTTATTTTTATTCCAAATTTGCATGTTTTTGGATAGTACTTGTCGTTGATTTCTTTTTAGTTTTTATGCTAAAATTCATATAAAAACCAATATATACTTCTTTTAGTTATCATTTTGAATTTAGTTTTTAGGATTTTATTTTGAAATTCGTATAGAACTCAAATTGCTAATGACTGTCTGCCGGATTGAAAATGATAGGGAAAATGGACATGTATTGGGATGTTCCGCTTCGTTTTCACGGACACAAGAAAAGACTCTGGCCATCTATTCATGTCACGCGCCTAACGCGTTAACTCAACTAACTGGCAACCTGAAAACAACTTCTTGTCAAGTGCCTAGCCTAACCGATTGAAATATAAGTTGCACCAGCTCATTAAATAGTTCTGCAACAATTTGGCATTTGGGACCAGCTCGGTTTTCCTTTTAGTGATTACGCTATCTGTCTGTGTTCATGCTCCATTTTTCTTTCCGGTTCATGCATGTTCCATTTGCTAGATAGAAGACAGTACTACTATCTCCAAACAGTTGGCCAGATCGATTCGCTTTTAGCGTGTGATCTTTTTTTATCTTAGTCACCATCATGTGATGTTCGCACTGTGATTTATATATGTTAGATCAAGATGGTAGTAGTTACAGGGTACATTTTCCATGCTTGTAAATAATCACTCATTGCGATTAGTTCGTTTAAAGTGCTTTAGAAAGCCACGGCGATCCCAATCTATGTGAGACCATGTGAAGATCACCTTATAGTTATAATTGATTTTTAGATTGAGTATATATGTAGGTTGAGTTTGATTTTTGAGGAGTTTTGCAAAAGATCGCTTCTTAGTCTGTCTGACTTTGTGGTCGGTTGGTTCAGGACGACCACACGGTGGTCGAAAGCTTCAGTGCTAAAAGACCATGTGTGATCGATAGTCATACCTAGTAATCGATGTTTGTAGCTTCTGCCTGGTCATGATCGGTAGTCGTAGTCTATGTGAGCGGTAATCGTAGCGATCGGTTGTGGTAGTTGTGGAAGCCGTAGCGGTCGGTTTTGGAAGCCGTAGCTTGTGTCCTCGATGGTCGTAGCGGTCTGTTCGACGGTTGTAGGCTGCTGGTAAGATCTCGTGGGCTACGAGTACCTCTGTTCTTGAGCATCCGGGTACTCGTAAGTTGTATCAGACTAGTCGGTGAGCTGAGGTTGTTCACTGGAATATTGATGTTCTAATCAGGGTTGATCGGGTTGTTTGTTGCTAATGTGCACATGAGTTTATTACTTGGTTCTAGGATTAGATTCAGTAATTTGGGTGCATACATTTTGATTGTGCAAATTGATGATCTTTATGTATCGTGCGATGCTACGTGATGGTTTGCTTATTGGTGTTGGTTGTAGGACTTCGGAGTTAGGACATGGTGAGGTGTGGAAGGACCGAGACTAGGCACACGAGGTGTTAAGGTTCAGAACGGTTAGGGAGATGCTAAAGATGATTGAGACTTGCGGGGTGGTTGCAAGCCGAGACGACGAGAAACTGGAGCGGAAGCTACGGGTGATGGACGTGGCAGGAAATGGTGAGGTGGACCAGGACTAGGTTCAGGGAAGAGTCAAGTTCTAGACGCTCGAGGAAGCCAGGTGCTGTCATGTGCGAGGAGAAGTACGTGGTGCACTAAGTCATTGATTGACGACAAGTCATTGAAGTCACATGGAAGATGATGAAGTATGGGCAAAGCTTCGTGGTAAAGTAAGCGAGACGCTTCGAGAAAGGCGATAGAGGGGCATTTTGGTAACTTACCCAATATGGGGAAAAGTGGCGGTGTGTAAAACTGCGACGTTGGCCTAAGTGGTTTAGATTTTGTATGCGCTAAAAATGTGAAGTGGATCAAGTGTTGGTTCACTAATGAGTTAATGGTATAAGCTGCTTTGAGAAGTGTGCATGAGTAAAACCCGGTGTTATGTAGGGTTAACTGGCTATTCCCGGTTTGGCCTAATAGGAGAATCCATTAGGTCTTGGGTTCATTGGTGAGCCTATAAAAAGGAGAAAGGAGGCAAAAGCTAGGGTTTGAGAAGGTTGGCTAGGCCTTGTAGTGGCTAGCTCCTCCTCCCTCCCATGGGAGTTAGGCTAGAGAGTGGGTGTGGGCTCTAAACTTAAAGCTTTGTCCTCCGAGGGGAGTGGTTGAAAAATCAATCATCTCAAGTGAGCAATACATCAATCTTTGATCTACCTTTTGTGTATCTTTTGTCTAATTGAGTTTGTTCGGCTTGATTCGGTTCTTTCTTTGTTTTCCTTTTTTGCTTCTCGGCTCTGTCCTGTCTCTTCTTATTCTAAGAGGGTGTTCTTGTTTCGGTTGTGTTGATTCCTCTTTTGCTCCTCTCTTGATCTTGTTGTGCCAAGAACTTGAACAAGATGGAGAGTATCTCGTAAGATCGATCTCCAATCAGTTAGGCACCTTAATAGCAAGTCTATCAAGAAATCCTGTGCTTTCTTGGTTTTGGTCCTGTTAGGTGATTTCTTGATCTGGAAGTGTTTTTGTCTTGATCTCGTTGATGCTCTGACTCACAGTGACAGGTGAGAATATAACCAAAGCCATCTTGGCTATCTTTGATCCACGAGCAGTTCTGATTAATGACTTTGGTTTTAGAACTCAATTCATATGCGCTCTTGATTAAATTGCAAAAAGGTCTCAACTTGGTTGATAAGTTTTCAATTCAAGATTGGAGCAGCCTCTTGAGACCTTAAGCAATTTGCGTACAAAATTTCACGGCCATTTGATCTTTTAATCAAAAGATATGTGAATTTTAGATCTAGCAATCGTGCATTGCTTTGTTCTTCTGAATCATTTTTTTACCACGATCAAGTTTCAAATCACTTCATCTCTACTTTCAACCACTCAATGTTTTAGATCTGGTGGCCGTGCGCCTCATCTGTTACTTCTAGTCGTTCACGACCACATCTGATCTCTATCGCTCAATGGTCTTAAGTCGTGTGGTCGTGCACCTTCTTTGTCACTTCTAATAGCTGACGACCACACCTATTTTCGATCGCTCAATGATCTTAGATTGTGTAGTCGTACACCTTTTCTGATTCTTCTAGTTGATCGAAAGCTCTGTCGATTTTGGTTCTCGCAACAACTCTATTCTTCTGGGAGAAATGGTAGTACTGCAAGCAGTGTAGCAGTAGTACCCGAGTCCCTGTTCTCTGACCACTTTGGTTTTTGACCATTCAATGGTCCTCGACCTCACTGGTCGATGTTCGACTTGTTGTGACAACTTCGGTTTCGACTGCTTATAAATCAACCACTCACTGGTCAGTGATCTCACCAGTCGGATTTCTACTTGCTTCAAATACTTGGGTTTGTGATCACTCTCAGATCCTTGACCACGTTGGTTGTTCAACTGCACACATTGGTCTTCGACCACGGAGGTTACGATCACATCGGTCTGTGACCGCGTTGGTTTTTGACCATTCATTGATTCTCGACTACGCTGGCCGTTTGATCACACACTGGACATCGACAACGTTGGTTTTGACCACAGTGGTTTTACATGTTGGCTACGACCGCGTCGGTTACAACCAAGTTTGTTTTTCAACCACGTTGGTTACGACCACGTTAGTTATGATCAAGTTGGTTTTGACCACGTTGGTTTCGACCACGTTGGTTTCAACCATGTTGGTTTTGACCACAGTGGCTTTGACCACGTTGTCTGCCTTTCGACCATGTTGCTTTTCTCTACTGGCTGGTTGCGTTCAGTTTGGCTATCAGGTGCTTTCCGACCAGTAGTTGTAATCGACCACGTTGTGTTTCTGATGAGTGGTCGTAACTCGACCACATTGTGCTCTGATCTTGTCATACTGAGCTCTGTGTTTCTCTGGTTTTTCATGTAGACTTCATTTCCTAATCTTTATAGCTTTGTAACTATCGGAGTAAAGGGCTGTGAATATTTGAGAAAAATTTAAAGGCATCATTCACTCTTTCTCTGTTGCATGTCCGGTTCTACAATCTAATAAAGATGCATCTGAATTTTCAGTCGATTCACCGCTACTGGCCGATACGTGCTTCTCTAGATGTCGGCCGGTGCTTGTAATGCAGGTCATTTGTCCACCCAAGTCTAATAGAGATGCATATTGATACCGTGTGGAAGACCAAGCTTGTCGTTGTGTGAATGTACAGAAGCTATCTTCATGCAGATGTTCTCAACCAGAGAACTGAAATTAAGGGACTGTTTGGGACTGCTCCGCTCCAAGTTTTCTAGCTCCGCTCCCAACTTGTCTAGCCAAACAGGTCCAACTCCAAGAACTCTGCTCCAAGAAAAAGGTGGAGTTGAAGGCCTACTCCACATTTTTTCTGGAGCTCCTCAAGGGGTACTCCAGAAACTGAAGTTTTGTATCTCCTCATGGAGTTGGAAGAAATTACCCACCACTGCCATTACACAATTCCTCTCCTAGTACCGATTCGATTTCTTTTCCTCTCCTCCCCACCCAGACTACTTCGTCGCCGTCGCCGTCACTAACGCCGAGGTCGTGCTCGCCGTGGGCGACCTGGCCGCCGAGTTCGTCAAGACCAAGTTCGAGGGCCAGATCCCCAAGGCCCGCGTCCTGCCGCTCGCGTGCAGGGAGCGCGTCGTGGTGTCCGACCCGGTGGTAATGCACACCGCGCGCGTCCGCTTCGCGGAGGCCGGGCCGGAGCACAAGGTCAGCGTCGGCTGCGCGACGACCTCTAGAGGAGGGGAGGAGCTGTGGGTCAGCATCGACGGCAAGCGGGCCGTGCAGGCGCGGCGGCTGCGGTGGAACTTCAGGGGCAACCAGACCGTGTTCGTCGACGGCGCGCCCATCGACGTCATGTGGGACCTGCACGGGTGGTGGTTCCGGGAGCCGCCGCGCTGCGCCGTGGTGCTGCTCCGGGCACGCAGCGTGCTCGAGAGCCGGCTATGGCTGGAGGAGGAGGAGGCCGCCGCTCCGAGCTTCTCCCTCGTCGTGCAAGCCTTCGAGAGCCCGCCTTGATGGTCTTGATCGATGAGGTCTCATTTGCTCACTGCTCTGGCTACTTGGACATTGGTAGAATTATTAAGCAAACCAAGAAAGCAATGGTTGGTGTGGTGTTTACAGTTTAGAATCTACAAATTTCTTCTTGAGGGATAAATAAGTTTGGGAAGAAACAACAAGACGATGAACAGGTAGTGTACAGAGAGATTCCTATGCTCTCTGTGTGTGTAGGATCCTCTTCTCTTTAATTTCCTTTTGTTTTTCCTCTTTTCTTTTCTGAATCTTTTTTTAGTTATGTCCCCGTACAGTTTACAAACAACAAGAAGGAAACATTTTAGTTTATTTTGATTCTGTTGTGCTGTATGAGGTGGTGTAGAATTGTAGATATGATATGGGATACTGGTTTCTGCTTGTTGTTCAATAGAAATCAATTTGCACCTCCTCCATTGGCTTTACTCTTTACTGTTCTCATGCAATGCAGATGCAGCAGTAATAGTGATACAAGTGATTCTCGCACCATTTTGTACTGGTACCGTCTGTCTATACTATGTAATGCAATCAATACGACAATGTCTGCATAATTACTTGCACTGTTCCACCAAATCCCTTGCATAGTTCATCTGTGTACTACTCTTATGCTGCAATTCAGCTCTGATTCCTGAGATCCACCACATGTTTACGGATAGTATCAGCCTATCGTTTCATTGTCATGTCTTGCATCATACACAAGGTACTAAATAGCGTTAGTAGCGTCCGCAATAGCGTAGTAGGGTACAAATGGGACAAAAGGATGGAATTATTTGACCAAATATTTGTTTTTTGGTTTTCTCGAATAAATTAAGTGCGATTATAATATTTCAATTGGCAACAAAAAAATATTCAGGTACATATGCTCCGCACACATCAAAACATACACCAAACATCATTCAGGGGTACATTGGACCTTTCTCAGGGAAACCTCACGTTCCTGGAGCTGGAGCTAGCTGCGTGCCAAACAGGACCAACCGCTCTAGGAACTCCACAGTGGAGCTGCTCCATGGTGGAGTTGGTGGAGCAGAGCTGGAAAAACTGGAGCAGAGCAGTCCCAAATAGGCCCTAATAGCCGGAAATAGCTATATCTTGAGAGCATTGCACATTTCTTCTGATTGAGTTAGGTTGTCAAAACTGTCACGGTACTGACGCGTATCTTGCTATCTGCATTTTCTAAAGTTTTTTGTTGAACAAATAGCATCAACATAGAAAACAGGGGCAAGAGCATGCTCATTGCTCATCATCAGCGTAGTTTTGTAAGGGTGCCGCTTTTCCATGCACCATCGACCAGTTTCAACCAACAAATTTATTGGTTTGTTTGTTCAGTAAGAGTGAAGATAGGACATCAATTTTGACAGACAAAAAAATCCTAATAGAACTAGATGTTCATTTTTTTTATCCTACCATGAATGTGCGTATTGTGCTTGTGTTAAATTACTTTGGGTTGCTAGATAGTGGTGCCTTTTCTGAGCCCCCTCATGTAATGTACATTTGTGTGGTTATTTTCTTCTCATGTGTTGCGTGCATGGTTTACTTTTTTTCTCTGAGTTCACAAAGTTCCTCTTCCAGTTGCTACCTGAGTTTACTTAGCCAATGACGTACTTGGAATTCTTTTTTTTTGTAGAATTAATATTTTTAGAAGTGGATTATTGAATATTGGTATTATGTGTTTGGATGAGAGGAATTTTTTGATATTTAGTTCAAAACCTCCCTATTCAAACAATCCCAAGTTAAAATCATCTGGCACTACTTTTATATATATATATATATATATATATATATATATATATATATATATATATATATATATATATATATATATATATATATATATATATATATATATATATATATATAACATATTTGATTCCCATTGGATGAGATAATTTGGAAGCTATATTATGGAGCGGCCTATTTTGTTCTCGTTTTTGCCTTTTTTTTTGTTCTTCTAACTTAACCTGACAAGTGACAGGTGGATTGTTTTGCATGCATGCACGTACTCGTTTGTGTTGAGGAACCGACGCTGGAGACCAGTCCGAGCGATTCCTCTGCTAGAACAAGAACGAATCAATCACAGAATCACAGAATAATAGATTGAACACACAGAGAGATAGAGAGAACTCCTGGTCTTTCTTTATTGCTTTCATTCATCAGGTGTACATAATGAGGGGGGTCTAGGTCCCTATTTATAGTCTACGGTGGGGTGCCCAATTCTATCAGGACTCTGGCCTGCGGGGCCAGTTTCCTAACACTCCCCCTTGGGCACTCACCCAATATGTTCATGCCTCACTAAAACTCCATAAAAACCCAGTGGGAAAATTTTGGAGAAAGAGCACATGATACATGTGATGCTGCGATGCACGAATTGCCTCATTAAAAACCTTGGTCGAGAAACTTCAGGAAAACTCGTCAAGGGAAAAAGAGTACAATTCACCCAATTCCATTCAGTCTTCAAGACTTATTCTTTTGGGTACTTGATCTTCATGATCAAGATTTATTGACAGGCTTGAGAGAATTCTCCCCCTGAATTCTGCACTTCTTTAAGTCTCATCATTCCAATCCCTCACACGCACCTTTCAAAGCTAGGTGCGGGGAGTGACTTAGTGAACAAATCTACATGACTTTGTGTGCAGTATTTTAATCTTGTCCATCTTTTGCAATTCATGAGCTTAGAGGAACTTGGGGTTGATATGCTTACATAGCCCAACTGCACTTGTGTAACGCAAGCTGCATTATCTTCATGGATAATTGTGGGGATTTGCACAATGTTCATTCCACATGACTACTGGATGTGGTGATCCGTTCATCGGAACCAAGCGCACTCTCGTGCGGCTTCATACAGTGCTATGATTTCTGAGTGGTTCGTCGAAGTAGCTACAAGGCTTTGCTTAGACGATTTACAAGGAAATGCAGTTCCACCACACAGAAATACATTGCCTGTTTGTGACTTAGCGGTATGCGGGTCTGACAGATACCCAGCATCTGCATAGCCAATCAAGTTCATATCTTGATTCTTTCTGTAAAACAATCCAAGGTCCTTACTTCCTCGGAGATATCGGAATATGTCCTTTATGCCCTGCCAATGCCTTTTGGCGGGCTCTGCACTGTACCTTGCTAACAGGTTCACGGCAAATGCAATGTCCAGTCTAGTGCAGTTTGCTAAGTACATGAGCGCTTCCACTGCACTCAAGTATGGGAATTCCGGTCCCAGGACTTCCTCCCCCTCTTCCCTAGGTCGGAAAGGATCTTTTTCTTGCTGTAAAGACCTCCCGATCGTCGGTACTTTTGATGAGAATGCCTTCTCAAAGTCAAACCTTTCAAGCACCTTCTGGGTGTAGGTAGACTTATGTACCAAGATTCCTTCAGGGACATGCTCAAGCTGCAGGCCTAAGCAAACTTGGTCTTGCCCAAATCTTTCATTTCAAATTCTGACTCCAAGTAGGAGCTTGCTTCTTTTATGTCTTCGGCTGTCCCGATGATATTCAGATCATCTACATACACAGAGATTATACAGAATCCATTCTGGGATCGCCGTATAAATACACAAGGACAGTCTTCATTGTTCGTGTAGCCTTTCTTGCAGAGAAAGTCGCTTAAGCGATTATACCACATTCTTCCATATTGTTTCAGTCCATACAGTGACTTTCTGAGTTTCACACTGTACAGATTTCTATTTGCTCTGTCTTGGTTCGGGAGAGATATTCCTTCAGGGACTCTCATATAGATTTCCGAATCCAAGTTACCATAAAGGTATGCATTCACAACATCCATCAATTTCATTTCTAAATTCAAGTTCACTGCCATTGAGATCAAATATCTAAAGGTAATTCTACTCATGACTGGGGAGTAGGTTTCTTCATAATCAACTCCAGGACGTTGAGTGAAACCTTCGGCTACCAGCCTTGCTTTGTATCTCACTACTTCATTTCTTTCATTTCTCTTTCGAACAAATACCAACTTGTGCCCTACGGGGTGCATATGGGGAGGCGTGCGGCATACGGGCCCAAACACCTCTCTTTTGTTCAGAGACAACAATTTAGTTGCTATTGCCTTCTTCCAATCTTTCCAATATGATCTTTTCTTACATTCAGCGAGCGATGCAGGCTCGAGATCAAGATCGATGATTGTGGCAATTTTCTTTGCGAAGTAGATATCGATATTAACTGTTGTCCTATTCAGGGACTCTCCCGTGTGCACATAATTTATAGCTATTTCTTCATGGGTTGCTTCTTCTGGAGCGATTGCTTCTGCTGGAGCTTTACCTTACACATCGCTTCTTTCAATTGCGGTGGCAAGTCCCTTTAGTTTTTCGGCTCCGATGTGTGCGCACACATCCATGCCGATGGGGATATTCAGATTCGGTATGCCCTTTTCTAAAGGTGTCATACTTGTGCCAGGTCTCAACTGGCTCCCCTTCTCATTCTGGGGGGACTTCAATGATCGGCTGTGATAAATCCCGCTTATCCTTTTTCGCCAGGCGTCCCCGGTTACTAAGGATTCGAGGAACCGGAGTTCTCGTCCTCATTTTTTTTTTCTGAGGCATCTGGACGAGATTAGGGATACCTTCTGCTTTCTTTGGTATTTCAACCCTCTCCGGTGCAGTGCGTGCAGGCACATGCGACTTAGTCACGCTCTTCAAATCACTAAAGTGATCAGGCAGCTGATTTGCTAATACTTGCAAATCTATTTTGTCTTCTGGACTTCTATTGTCTTCTAGACTTCTCTAGTGCGCGGGTCATCTGCATGGATTCCCCAGGCTTGCCACGTAATTTCCCGACATTCTTCATCAAGGGGTTGATTTCCTCCCCCTAATGTTGGGAAATCTTCGGTGCTGACCATTGCGCTAGTTGCATAGGTGAATGGATGTTGTAGGCCGAAGGTCTAAGGTTGATGAGATTCGCTGCATGCAGGACTGCGTGTCCCCAACATGTAGCTGCTAGATTTCAATTATACAAAAGGGGTCGGACAATAAATTTAATTCTTTTAATTAAAGCCTCTGCCAAACCATTCTGGGTATGGACATGCGGTACTGAATGCTCAACTGCAATTCCCATCGCCATGCAATAATCATCAAATGCCTTCGAAGAAAATTCTCCGGCGTTGTCCATTCGAATGGACTTGATATGATGATCTGGAAACACATTTCTGATGCGAATGATCTGCGAGATCAATTTTGCAAAGGCGTGGTTTCTTGTGGACAACAAACCCACAAATGACCACTTCGAAGAAGCGTCAATGAGCACCATGAAATACTTGAATGGCCCTGAGACGGGCTGAATAGGACCGCAAATGTCTCCCTGGATGCGTTCCAGGCAGGGTTCGGAATACCGGCGGTTACCGGCCGGTAACCGCCGGTAACCGGAATTCCCGGCCGTGGGCGGTATTAAAAAACCCGGCCGAGTTGCAAATTTGAAAAATTTGAATTTGTTGATGGTTGAATGGGTTCCAGGAGGCATTGTAGCTATATTTGATTGATAAGCATATGTTTAGGAACATGTTAGGGCCTAATGTTGCATGATTGCATGATTCCATGGGCATGATTGCATGAAACTTTTGGCTATTGCATGTTGCATCATTTGCAACCTGGATGCTGCAGCATGTGATGTGAGGGGCCCATGAACATGATTGATTCTGGCTCTTTGCAGCATTATTGGTCTTTGCATTATTGAGCCTGGCTCTTTGCAGCAAGAAGTATCCAAGAGAGGAGAGAGAGCAGCATTATTGGTCTTTGCAATCAGCTCTTCTCCTTCCACCTGGTAGAGCTTTCCTCCTCCCCTCTTGATTCCTTCCAGCGCAGAGCAGCAGCAGCGGCAGCAGGCAGCAGCAGCGGCAGCAGGCAGCAGCAGGCGCGGCACAGCAGCAGCAGCAGGGAGCAGCAGCGGCAGACCAGCAGGCAGCAGCAGCGGCAGGTGTTTCTTGACTCTTGTTGCTTGTTTGATGTTTTTGTTGCTTGTTTCATGTATGTCAAGAGTGCAAAAGTTATGTCCTCCATGTCAAGAATGGAGGAAAAAATAGCAACACAAGTTCATTAAAAGAGAAAGGAAAAAATAGATATATTGGTATTTTGTGCCTTATGCACGGAAATTATTTAGCCTATACTAGATTTCATTAAAAGATCAGCTAACTCCATCTCCCAACTAAGTTCCAGAGTTTGAAACCTAAATGTGCATATGTTACATATGACTATATGAGCATATAAGTTTTTGAATCCCAGTAGCTCCATTGTCAAAGTGTAACTAAAAAGATGCAGTATTGTAATATGCAAAAAAAGGGATCCAGCATGATATTCAAAGTGAGTTTCAACCTTCATTAAATTCCATTGATCCAGCAGTTTCAGGATTCCATTCATAAGAAAGTCTCCATATTTGCATGCTTATGTGCATCGACACATGCTACTCCCAGGCCAAAAACTAATGTGAGAAAAGCAGAGGAAAACAATTAATGCTTATGTAACCTCTAGCTTGGAAATAAGTCAGCATGCAGAACAAACTATATTTTGTGCCTTATGCACGGAAATTTTAGATTTGTGCCTTACTAATACATGTTTTTTATTGCTGCATGATATTGTAGTGATGGCTGGTAAAAGTATCAATGTTTGGGACCATGGAGAGAGACTAGGAGGTGCTGGTTGGAAGTGTAGATATTGCAAGCTTACGAAGTCGGGCGGAGGTGTGACACGCCTGAAAGAACATCTTGCTGGGAAGCATGGGGATGTTATTCCTTGCAGTGGGGTTCCGGCGGAAGTGAGAAGGCTCATGCTAGCAAGTATAGAAGAAACGAAGGCGAAGAGGAAGTTTATTAAAGATGAGCGCCTGAGAATGGAGCAAGTTGCTTCAGAGCCTGTAGTGCGTGGTCCATCATGTGAAGATGCCTTTGATAATGATGAGGAAAAACAGATGGAATGGGCTCGGCGAGTGTCGTTGGAGTTGCACCAGCTCGAGCAGAGGGCAAGAGCTCGGGGTGCGACATTTGAACATGGTGGAGGTAGTGGAAGTGCTACAGGAAGGGGTACAGGAAGAAATGCTCTTTCGAGGATGTTTGGTAGGTCGCAGTCTATGAGAGTTGATTCTGATATTTTGCGCAGTCGGGCACCCGTCCAACCCCGCATTGACACAACTCTTAAGAAAGAAGCAAAGTCAAAACTCGGAAAAGTTTGGGCTAAGTGGTTCCATAGTAATGACATTCCTGGAAATAAGGCAGAGTGTCCTTATTTTCGTGCTGCCATCAAGGTTACACAAGAACTTGGTGAAGGTGTTGCGTCACCTAGAGGGCATGAAATTGATGGGCCATACCTTGATGCTAATGAGCTGGAGATAAAGCAGTATGTACAGGAGTTCAAAGATGATTGGAGCATATATGGAGTATCCATCATGTGTGATTCCTGGACAGGACCTACCCAGATGAGTATAATTAACTTCATGTTGTACTGCAATGGAAGAATGTTTTTTCATAAGTCAGTGAATGCGACCGCTGACGTACAAAATGCGGACTTTTTGTATCGTGAGATCCGTAAAGTTGCTGAAGAAATTGGAGTTAAACATGTGATGCAGATTGTCACTGATAATGGTGCAAACTACAAGAAAGCATGTCAACTGCTGATTGAAGATCATCCAAGTCTAGTCTGGCAGCCCTGTGCAGCGCATACTGTGAACCTCATGTTGAAGGACATCGGCCAGTTCAACGAGATTGCTGCAGTTGTCAAGGCGACTAAGAGGATTTGTCGGTTCCTATACAACCACAATCGCCTGCATACTGAAATGAGACAACAAATTGGAGGAGAGATAGTTCGTCCAAACGCCACAAGGTTTGGAACGACATTTGTTTTCTTGAAGAGTTTTTGGGATAGAAAAGACAAGTTCATGAAGTGGATGGTATCAGATGTGTGGAGTTCCAACCATTTGTCTATGTCCGAAGAAGGAGAATACATGTATTCCTGCCTCACAAATAGACAATGGTGGTCTAGTATGGATTGGGTCATTAAAGTGGTACAACCAATTTATCGAGTATTGAGATATGCAGACCAGCAGAAACCTGCAACAGTGGCAGGACTGGTTGGAAAAACATACGAACTTCAATTTGAACTTAAAGAGGTGTTAAAAGAAGATGATGCTACCTACAATCGTATTATGGAGATAGTTATTAGAAGAATTGTAATGTTGAAGCAACGCACCTACATCGTTCCAGGCAAGTACATACTTTTGTACACCATAACACAAGTGTGTTTGAACAGCATCGTTGCATTTTGTCTAATACACTATGTGTGTTTGAACAGCATCGTTGCTTGACCCACAAAGCCACAGACTTTATGATTTGGGGAAGAATGCAACCCTCGTCCATTCACTGACAACAGCAATTCAAAGAATAGCTGACACACCCGAGGATGCAGTGCAGGCTCTAGTGGAGATAGAGTATTATCGTAACCGATGAGGCCTATTTGCTTCAAACGAGGCTTACCTTGCTACTAGTCGTATGAGTGCAGCTGCATGGTGGATGACGTTTGGAGCGGAGACAGAAACACTACAAAAATATGCCTTGCGGATTGTCTCACAATGTGTTTCCTCAAGTGGATGTGAACGTAATTGGAGCACATTTGCTTTAGTGCACACCCAATTGAGGAACCGTCTTGGATACAAAAAATTGCATAAGCTTGTATATGTCCACTACAATCTAAGGCTACGATTACAGGAGCATGAGATTAGGAATGAAGATAGTGATATAGATCCTTTTGGAGATCTCATTAATGCCACCATGTATGACAGCGCAAACCCAATCCATGAGTGGCTTGACAGCTCCATGAGCAACTCAGAGCCTCTGCTAGATGAGGAAGGTGAGCCCCCTATGCCATCTAAAGTTGTAGTTAATGCCATATCTGAGCATGAACTTGACAAGGCACTTGATGATCAACCGTTGAAGCAATGGACTCAGAAAACTATTGGCAAGTCTCATGTTACAAAAAGAAAAGCTTGTAGCCAACCAACTGAAAAATTGGCTCGAGATTTTGCCTCACTTACACAAACAAAGAAACAAGCGGTTGGTAAGAAGAAGAAAAAAGGCATCGATGAGGATAAGAAGAAGAAAAAAGGCATCGATGAGGATATTGTGCAAAGTGATGAAGAGACAGAAACTCCATCTGATGCAGTGGAGTACCAAGAGTCTGACGATAGTTCCTCTCCCTCATCTGATGATGGCACTGATGGTACTGATGGTGGGACATCTCACGGTGGGGCACAAGGCCAACAAGACACATGTCAACCATTGGAATTCACCTGTGAGCAAACTTTCACACATGCTACCCAGGATGAAGACCATGGTTGTCACGAATCAAGAAGATTCAAAACGACCTACACAAGGGGTAAGGACCGCCAACGAGATCATCCTCAACCAAAAGACTCTTCTTCCTACGCATCATATGGTAGCTCAACATCTTTGCCGACTTATCAGCGTCGAGATGCCAACTTACTATCTTCTGCTGATGATTCTCATTCATCATCGGGCATCTCTTATCCTCCCAATGCAAGATTTGTTTACCAGTGGGTGGAACCTGTATACTACCAACAAATTTATACTCATTGGTTACAACATGCTTATCCCACATACACTTGGGATCAATATAAAGTCCACCTGGCTCATAATGAAGGACTTGTACTCATTGATAACAATGAGTATATGGAACAATCTTCGCGTTTCTCAACAATGTATTGGTACGAATTGATCCTTCATTAGTGTTTTCACTTTTTAATATACTACTCAAGTTAGCATTCATTACTACTAACTTGTGTTTTTATTATTTCAGATGTAACACAACACTACAACGAGAGAGCTTCACCACATGGTCAACACCAAGTTGAATTTATTCAGATGAGGACCCTTTTTGAATGAGGTTCAGTTTTTTTTACCATGGATATGCGAAACATCTCAATTACTTTTGGCCTCATAGTTACAAGAAAATGCTTCAACTTTCAATTTAGGGCAACAATTAGTTTGATGTAGTCTTATGCGGGTTTTACTTGTTATAAAAAACTTAAGCTTTTGCCAAAATATCCACCCATAACTTTCAATTTACGGCAAAAAAAGTGGAGCTCCAACTTCCATATGATTTCTACCGGTTTTTCCCGGGTTTTGACCGGTAAAACCGGTAACCGGCCCGGTTACCGGCCGCATCCCGCCCCGACGAAAAAACGTGTTTGACAAATTTCAACCGGTTTTAAACCGGGATTTCCGGTTACCGGGCGGTAACCGGCCGGTTACCGGTACCGCCCGGCGACCGGGATTCTCTCCGGAACCGGTTTTTCAAACCTTGGTTCCAGGAATGCAGGGACTTCATCCTTCACTTTCAGAGTGGAGGGTCTAGTTATTAGTTTCCCGGTGGCACATGCAGGGCACACAAAATCTTCATGATTCGGGAAATTCTTCACATTAATATTATGCCCATGCGAGTTATTTATTATGTTTCTCATCATCCTAAGACCTGGGTGGCCTAATCTGTCATGCCAGAGACAGAAGAGTTAAGAGCTTCTAAACACTGTTTTCAGAACAGTGTACGCTGTAGGCGCTTTGGTATAATATAGCCCAGTGAAGGAAGTTTTTCTAATATTCTTTTGCCATTCTCTTCGCGCTTCATAATGAGCAGGTATTTCTTACCGTACTCTTCTTCAGTCTCAACGTGGAAACCGTTGGCGCAAAAATTCTTAAAACTTAGGAGAGTTCTAGTCGATTTTGGGTACAATAAGGCTTCTTCAATGACCAAAATTGTGCCCATTATGGCTCTTCCCGAACCAATTATACATGCATCGCTTCTGGCGATTGTCGTAAGGCTGCCAGTGCTCTTATGAATCGACTGAAAATACTCAATCTCTCTTAAGATGATATGTGTTGTGCCGCTGCTGGCTAAGCACACTTCCTTCATAGGGCGCTACACATGTTCTAATATAGGGTATTTATTAACATGTATGAGAAGACAATTAACACATAAATAAGATACTCCAATATCAGAACATATCATGCCATTATAAACTGAATAAATGAATGAATTCTTCCAAAAATCATCCAACCATCACAAGAAAGATAACAATTCTTAAGTACCATCCATGCAAATTCTAATATATTCTTCCACACAAAATAAATGACAGTTAAAGTCTAAATGCATTCAGTGCACAAGACTTCTGCTATTTTCTCGGGGTTGACATTCTCTTCAACAGAAATCAGGACGGTGGCTGCTTCTAGGTCGAGAGGGGTGCTGCTGTCGTAATGGTCTCAAACACCATCAGCGCAGCCAGCTGCTCAGAACGCTCCTCCTCAACCGATGCAGAGTGGACTTCATGTGCCCTTTGCCATCTGTTTTGGCTTGCTAGCCTTATTCTTACGTGGAGCATCTAATTTGCCTTTCTGGGCTGCGGTCTTACCTTTCTTTCCCCTTTTCTCTATCAAGGGCTTTCGCACCTTGTTGCTCCCGGTGTTGGCTTCACGACCAACGGAGCTCCCAGGTAGCTAAGTGACGTAGTTCTTACAGAGAACTTTGTCCCGAGCCTCCGCAACTTGCATCATATCGGTCAATTCGGCGTATTCCTCATAACCATCTTGACGATAATTGCGTGCGGATTGTACTTCATTTGGGTGGAAGGATTTTCTCAATTTTCTGTATTGGGGTACAAATCCAGTGCAAGGCAGAATTGTATTCCCTGACCGTCTTAAAGTCGGCAAACCTTAGTCTGATCCACTCCTACTCTGCTTGAGGAAGAATGATGTACTTTAGCCTCTCAAACCTGCTTCTTGGGTGCGGTCCAGAGTGCTAGCGCACTATTCTCTATCATGTACTCATTCTTGAGAGTGAGGCAGAAGTGGTGCCTGAGCAAATGAAGTGCCTGATCATTCTCTTTAGGCGTGGGTTAGGCGTCATTCAGTCCGCCAATCCCAATAGTCGCGCGGAGCTTCCTGGCTCCAAGCACAATCTCGACATCGGATGCCCACAACAGATAGTTTTTTGGCCATGCTGGGCCAGCTCCTCGAACTTCTAGTTCGCGATGCTAGTCATTTAAATGTGTATAAGTCTACTGCTGGTAGACATGCACGGGATAATTCACTGCGGGTAAATAAATGGTACAAAAGGTTCTCGTAATGTTCCAGAATTTTCTATGCATTTTCTATAATTTTACTGCTAATTTCGGTGATTAAAAGCAATTTAAACAATTACAATTAACCAAAAACAGTAAATAAATACAGAAAATACAGAGAATAATAATGGCATAAATAAATAAGCTTCAAATGCTAAAAATAATGCAAAATTC
This sequence comes from Dendrocalamus latiflorus, assembly GCA_017311315.1. Classification (NCBI taxonomy): domain Eukaryota; kingdom Viridiplantae; phylum Streptophyta; class Magnoliopsida; order Poales; family Poaceae; genus Dendrocalamus; species Dendrocalamus latiflorus. The sequence continues at coordinate 5,394,938 of CM029661.1, forward strand.
GGATTCCCGAGGCCCTTTTATGCTAAAATATGAAATTTCAGCAAATTCTGCAATTCCAGGGGGTTTTTACGCAAAAATTTCAGTTCAGAGAAAAATTCGCGCAATTTTCTGATTTACAGAGGGGTTTTCTGCAAAATTCTGGACCCGCTCGTAAATTTGAGGGCTTATACGTAATTTTCAGAATTACGAAGCCTTTTATGCAAAATCAGGACCTAAATGCGATTTTTAGGGCCTTTTCCGTAATACCCGAGAGATGGAGGGCTTTCTTGCAAAACGGACAATGACTCCCCCACCGGTCGGCCCCCCCCGTTTTTTTTTCAGCCCTCCTCCCCCGGCCCAACTCTCCTCGGCCCATGTGGCCTTTCGGCCCGGTCGGCCTGTCCCATGCGCATAACCGGAGAGGGGTAGGGTTTCCCTACCCCTGCGCAAAGGGTGGCGGCGGCGGCTCTTTCGGGTGGAGCGGCCAGGCGAGCGAGGGCGGTGCCGGCGCGCGGCGACGGGGCCGGCGCACGGGCGCGTGCAGGCGCGGTGAGGTGGCGGCGGCCGAAGCCAGGTGGGCGGCCGTGACGGTGGCAGCGCCGGCGCATGCGGGCGCGGGCGCGGGAGGCCGGTGGCGGGCGGCGACGCCGTGTTGGGCGAGCGGGCAAGGCGAGCGGCCGGCGGCGGCGCGGAAGACGGAGCGGCGGCCAGGCGCGCTTTCGGGCGCGGAAGGCAAAGGACGGCCGACGCGCGTGCGGGCGCGGAAAGCGAGGAGACGGCCGACGCTGTTCAGAGCGGCGACCGGGCGGCGTGCGAGGCGGCGGGTCCCGGAGCTACCGTCGTGCGGGCATGGCTTCCTCGGCCCATGCGGGGGCGGATCCAGTGAGGTGCGGCGGTCGGCCGTGCGGGTCCGGCGGGTTTGGGGAAGGTGGCGACACCGGTGCATGCGGGCACGGGTGCGGCACAGGGAGGCCGGCGGCGCCGATGCATGCGGGCACGGGCGCGGTGGGGCCGGCAGCACCAGCGCGTGCGGGCGCGGGCCGGGGCGGCTGCGTACGGCGCATACAGGCGGCCGAGGCCGGCTGCTGTCCGGAGCAAGCGGGGCGGCCGGGGTGCGGCCCGGCTACAGGCCGGCGGCCGAGGTGCCGTGCGGGGCAGCGCCGTCTGCAGGCCGGCGATCGGTGGCCAACCGGCTGCAAGGCCAGTGACCGGCGTGTGCGGGGCCAGCCAGATGCATTTTTTTTCATGCAGTGCAACAGAGAATCTTTTTCTTGTGGGTTGATCGTGCAGAATCAAAACAAACCATACACAAATTTCCCTTTCATTTGCAAATTTTCATGCAATTACTGTGCAGAAAAAGAACAGGAAATCAATGCGTATAATTTTCAATCTATGATGCAATCATCATCTACCCCTTTTCGCAATGTACCGATCGACATTGTGCCGGCGATTTCAGATCTGCTCGCGGTAGATTTAGGGCGGATTTGCATCGTTCTACAGTGCAATCAACATCTACCCCGTTTCACAATCTACCGATCGGCATTGTGCCGGCGACTTCTAGTCTGCTCACGGTAGATTAGGGCGGATTTGCACCGTAGAAATTCAATCTAGAACGCGAAAAGAAAATACAGATTCAAAAGCGATCTAGAAAATTCAATTTGTGCTTCGATGATTACCTCGTTCACCGGAGCGAAGTCGTGCTGATAACGTGTTGAGGAACCGACGCTGGAGACCAGTCCGAGCGATTCCTCTGCTAGAACAAGAACGAATCAATCACAGAATCACAGAATAATAGATTGAACACACAGAGAGATAGAGAGAACTCCTGGTCTTTCTTTATTGCTTTCATTCATCAGGTGTACATAATGAGGGGGGTCTAGGTCCCTATTTATAGTCTACGGTGGGGTGCCCAATTCTATCAGGACTCTGGTCTGCGGGGCCAGTTTCCTAACAGTTTGATTTAGAGTTTCTAGACGTACGGTGATCGAGAATGACCAATAGGTGGCAAAGGCACAAAGCAAAGCTGATCTGTGAGGTTAATTTACCGCGAAGCAAATGTAGTCCGGGTTGTCAGATTGCGTTGCACCTAATACAAATCAGGGCAATACGTGGTACTACGATACATCGATGCGGATGAAATTCTCGGCCTGTAGTAGCGTGCATTGACCTCGATCGATCTCGTGCGTGTTTTCGTTGGAAGCCATCATTTTTGTTTTGCCTTTTGGGTCGGAATCATTTCTTTAAAACAAGCTAGCTAGCACCAACTTTGGTGACCTAATGTCTGTATTTGAAAAACGATCGTAACAATTATATATACAAACCTGCAGTGTTTTTCTCTCAAGAGTTCACACTTCACGAATAAAGCTTCCCTATCCCCTTCTCCCTATTCCCCTCCCTATTCCCTCAATCTAAACCACTCATATCTCATCCAATGGCTAGGATTTTTTTATATTTTCACCATTTGCCCATCCATAAAAAATAATAAAAATATAGAAAAAAATAAAATTTATTTTTTATTATAATTTTTTACAGAAAAAAATAAAATTATAATTTCTGTAAAAAAAATTGTAATAAAAAATAAATTTTATTTTTTCTGTATTTTTTATTATTTTTGATAGATGGGCAAATGGTGAAAATATAAAAAATCCTAGGAATTGGAAGAGATATGAGTGGTTTAGATTGAGCGAATATGAAGGGGAATAGGGAGAAGGGGATAGGGAAGCTTTATTCACACTTCACACACTAATTTGTGGTTTTTTAACCCATGCATCGCCATCAGTAGGTGAGTATTCAAGGGAATCACGTACGTGACATGTTGCATACGTGTTTGTGGTTAAAATCGCCTTGCATGAGAGGTTACAACTTACAAGTACAAACGGACATCTAATTAAGCTACCATTTCAACAAAGCTGATCGTCACGCGAGCTGCACTGTAGCACGATAGTCTAGCGTCAGAACTCGATGTATAAACACACGGGACGTCGTGTGTGAAGGCAGGAATATTCATGTACTTAACATTGTATTACGAGCCAATAGTTTATATAGAATAAAAGAGATAAAGCAGTTTCCAAATAAACTGAATCCACGCCAAAAAAGAATCCTAACAAACTAGCAAACAAACTAGAAAAAAATATTTTCTATATGGTATAACCAACTATAGTTATTACGACCACTTGAGCCATAGTCGTATGACTGACCATGGTCGTTACAACCACTCCGTGGTTAAGACCACGCCACTCAGCCGTAGTCATATGGTTGTTACAACCACTCGATGCTTACGACCATCTGTATACATGGTCGTAGGGATCAGTCTAACACCCCCTGCAGTCGGAGCGGGAGTGTAGCGAACGTTCAGGCTGGAGCGAAACTCGTTGAAGACAGTCGATGGCAGCCCCTTAGTGAAGATGTCCGCGTACTGAGACATCATCGGCACATGCATGACGTGGACATCGCCGAACGCAACCCGTTCGCGTAAAAAATAGAGATCAATCTCGACATGTTTTGTGTGTTGATGTTGAACAGGGTTGGTGAAGAGGTAGACAACGCTGATGTTGTCATAGTACACCACGGTGGCCGTCTGGAGGGGGCAACAGAGCTCTTCGAGGAGTTGACATAACCAACAAGTCTTGACAACGGCGTTGGCAATGGCACGATACTCAGCTTCGGCGCTCGAGCGAGAGATAGTTTGCTAGCGCTTGGAAGACCACGGCACCATATTATCGCTAAGGAAGACACCGTAGCCGAAGGTAGACTTTCACGTGTCAGGGCAGCCGACCCAGTCAGCGTCGATGTAGGCCGTGAGTGACATGGGCGAGGAGCGGTGCAACTGGAGACCGAAGTCAACGGTACCTTGGAGATATCGGAGAATTCGCTTGACCTCATTGAGGTGCGATTTGCGGGGGTCATGCATGTGCAAGCAAACCTGTTGTACAGCGTATGTCACATCTGGCCTGGTGAAGGTGACGTACTGGAGTGCCCTGACGAGACTCCGGTACTCGGTGGGACTATCGACAGGTGAGCCGGCGGAGGAGAGTTTGGACTGCGTGTCAATATGCGTACTACAAGGGTTGCAATCGCTCATGCTAGCGCGGTCCAGAACATCGAGGATGTACTGCTATTTGGACAATACCATGCTGTGGGCGGAACGAAACATCGAGACGCCGAGGAAAAAGTAGAGAGCACCGAGATCCTTGAGGGAGAATTCGTGCTGCAGCACCGTGATAGTCCACCGTAGGAGTGCATCAGTCAATGCAGTGAGGACGATGTCGTCGACATAGAGTAAGAGGTAGCAAACATCGGACCTGCGAGCGAGGATGAACAAGGATAGGTCAGCGCATGACACGATGAACCAGGCTAAGGAGGTATGAGGCGAATCGACTGAACCAGGCGCCAGAGGGGAGAGGAGACGGGGAGCGCGGCGCCAGCGGGAGAGGAGGAGGAGGGAAGGCGCCGGGGAAGGGGGAAAGCGGGAATGGGGCGGGGCGCCAAGGAGAAGGGGGTGGCGCCCTGCTGGAAAGGGAAAGCGGCGCGAGGGGAGACTTTCCCAAAAGGGAAAGTTTCCAGAAAATCACCCAAAATTCAGCAAAAACAAAGAAAATTTTTGGTTTAAAATTTTGGGGCTTTTCAACCTACCCCCCTTAAAAGAATCTCGACCCCGAGATTAACTTGGTCCAAGGAGTAAGTTGGGCAAATCTCACTGCAAATCTGACTCTTTCCCAAGTGGACTCATCCGCCGTGTGATTCTTCCACTGTACTCTGCAAAACCTGACATTCTTGTTTCTGAGCTGCCTTTCTGACGTCTCAAGTATTTGTAGTGGTTCTTCAGCATATGTGCAGTCATCCTGTAATTCAATATCTGACGATGGCACTTCGTCTGTAGGCTGACGTAGACATTTCTGAAGCTGGGATATGTGGAACACGTTATGGATCCTGGATAAGTTGGGCGGAAGCTGCACTTGATAAGCTATCTCCCCAACTCTTCCAATTTATTTGGGACGGTCCCACATATCTTGGTGCTAATTTACCTTTAACTTGAAATCTCTCGACTATCTTGAATCGGGGTGACTTTGATGTAAACGAAAACTCCGACTTCAAAACTCAAATCTTTTCTGCGGTTATCTGCATAGCTCTTCTGTCGGTCTTGGGCAATCTTGAGTCTGTCCCTGATAATTCTGACATGTGCTTCTGCATTTCGAGCAATCTGGGGCCAATAAGTTGTCGTTCTCCTGTTTCTGACCAATTCAGTGGAGTTCTGCATTTTCTGCCATATAGGGCTTCAAACGGTGCCATTTGGATGCTAGCTTGATATCTATTGTTATATGAAAATTGAGCAAATGGTAAGCAAGTATTCCATACTGCTCCATATAAAATTGCGCAAGCTCTCAGCATATCTTCTAAAATCTGATTTGTTCTTTCTGTCTGTCCATTTGTCTGTGGGTGATATACTGAGCTGAAGTTCAAATTGGTGCCCATAGCTTCATGCAATTTTTCCCAGAACTTAGATGTAAACTGTGCTCCTCTATCTGACACAATCTTCTTCGGAACTCCATGGAGTGTCACTATTCTGGTCAAATACAGCTCGGCAAGCTTGTCTTTCCCGTAAGTTTACTTGATCGGGAGGAAATGAGTCACCTTGGCCAATCTATCGACAATGACCCAGATAGCGTCATATCCCTCACGAGTTTTGGGAAATCCAGTAATGACATCCATTCCAATGCTATCCCATTTTCATTCGGGAATTGGCAAAAGCTGCAACAATCCCGATGGTTTTTGGTGGTCTATCTTGATCTGCTGGCAAACATCACATTTAGCTACATACTCTGCCATTTTTTTCTTCATATGGTTCCACCAATACTTCTTCTTCAGATCTTGGTACATTTTGGTGCCTCCGGGATGAGTTGATAATTGAGACGAATGAGCTTCGGATAGGATCAAGTCTCTTAATTCCTTCTTATCGGGTATGCAATAGCGGCCACGAAACGTAAAAATTCCATGCTCATCTGTCGCATACTTAGTTGAATCTTCTTCTTGAATATCCTTTTTCAGTTTTTGAATCTCTTCATCTTCATCTTGTGCTGCTTTAATCTGATTTGTCAGTAGTGGTTGAATCTCTAATGCTGCTTCTTCACGTTGTTCTGTGATCACCAAGTTCAACTGTAGTATTTCTCTTTGCAACTCTGGTGGATACTCTGACCTGCTAACTTTGCTTCGACGAGCCTTGCGGCTAAGGGCATCGGCAACTACATTGGCCTTGCCCGGGTGATATTGAAGTTCGATGTCATGGTCTTTTATCAGTTCTAGCCATCTTCGTTGTCTCATATTCAATTCTGGCTGTGTAAACAAATACTTCAAACTCTTATGATCTGAAAATATCTCACAACGGTTCCCTAGCAGGTGGTGCCGCCAAATTTTGAGCGCATGCACCACAGCTGCTAGTTCAACATCGTGGGTGGGGTAGTTCTCTTCATGCGGCTTCAGTTGTCCGGATACATAGGCAACAACTTTTTCGTCTTACATGAGCACACATCCTAAACCTTACTTTGAAGCATTGCAATAGATTTGGAACTCTTTCTCTGGGTTGGGTAAAATCAACACTGGTGTTGTTGTCAACTTGATCTTCAACAGCTGAAAAACTTTCTTCACAAGCATCTGTCCATGTGAATGGCCTATCTTTCTTCAGCAGTTGAGGAAGTGGATGAGAAATCTTGGAGAATCCTTCTATGAAGCGGCGGTAATAGCCCGCCAATCCAAGAAAGCTCCTCACTTCTGTCACTGTCTTGGGCTGTTTCCATTCCATAACTGCGACTATCTTTTCTGGTTCAACCTTGATTCCATCTTCTGACATAATATGACCCAAGAAAGCGACTTTCTTCAGTCAAAAGCTGCATTTGTCAAACTTGGCATACAACTTAGGCTCTCTCAATCTGGTCAGTGCCATGTGCAGATGCTCCTTGTGCTCTTCTTCACTCTTGGAGTATATCAGAATATCATCGATGAAGACTATCACGAATCGGTCCAATTGGTCCATATGCACCAGATTCATAAGATTCCTGAAATAGGCTGGCGCATTGGTTAAACCAAAGGGCACGACCGTGAACTCAAATAATCCATATCTGGTGATGAAAGTTGGCTTCTCTCGATCTTGTTCTCGGATTTTGGGCTGATGGTAACCCGAGCGCAAGTCGATCTTGGAAAATACTTTGGCACCTTTGAGTTGATCAAACAGGTCATCAGTTCTGGGCAATGGATACTTGTTTTTGATTGTAACTACATTCAAACCTCTGTAATCATCACACATTCTTAGCTCTCCATTCTTCTTCACAAACAAAACTGGGGCCGACCAAGGCGAAACACTTGGTCGAACGAATTCTTTTTCTTGTAATTGATCTAACTGTTTCTTCAGTTCCTTCAGTTCACTGGCTGACATTCTGTACTGATGCTTGGCAATTGGCTTGGTGCCTGGAACCAATTCTATGGCAAGTTCTACTTGTCTGTCAGGGGTCTGCCTGGTAGTTCTTCCGGAAATACTTCTGGATATTCTTGTACTACTGGCACTTGATCTGGTGTAAATGCTAGCATGTTGATCATGCACTTTCTTGCATCATTTAATACTTCTCGGTTTGTTGTTGTTTTTGTTGTTTTTGTTTTTTTACCACTTTCTGACCTTCAGGGTTTACCAATGATATTGTTTTGATTTCACAATCTACCTTGCCTTTATTCTTGGCTAGCCAGTTCATGCCCAAAATGGCATCTAATCCTTGCATACCTGGCTGCAGTAAATCTGCTTTAACCTCTTCTAGATTGACTTTGGCTCCTCTTCACTTGTACCTGTATATCATCCTTGCGTATGTGGCGCGGTTCCCACTTGGATGAATTATGTCCTACCAAGGTTGGATATGATTGGGTCTGCTGGAATTAACTCTATTACAATATAACCATCACACCCATTTCACTTTACACAAATGGTCTTCATACATCTTCATAATTTTGCCACAAGCCTTAGTTAAAGTATTTTACAGACAAACCATTAAGTTCTTCTAACTGGTTTACAAAAGGATAACCAAAAAGGACATCATCCCACTTCTTGGTCTACATAGCTTATATCTTCTTGACTGTGTGCTTTGCTTCTCTTCTTTATGTCATTCCTCCATGTAGACTTATTTCTTCCTCCATTCTGGTTCTCTTAGGGTAAGATTCATCTTCTTCCATCGGTGGCAGGCGGGACGTTGATGTCTGCCTCTTTGCTTGCTTTCTAGCTTCTTCTTTGGGTAAGGACTTCAGTGGGTAATGGTCACGATAATGCCCATCCTGTTCGCAGTGAAAACAAGCCGTTTGTGCTGAAGGTGAAGGTTTCTTCCGTTTTGTGACTTTCATGTTGTCTGATATTTCTTCTTCTATCTGGAGAGCTCGATCGACGAGGCTTAATAGGCTTGAAAACTTCATGGCCTGAAGGCGTTGTCTCATATTGGGTTGTAGACCTTTCATAAAGTACTCCATTCTTTTAGCTTCGGTGTTAATTTCCTCTTGAACAAATTGGGATAACTGATAAAATTGTTGTAGATATGCTGTGATGGAGTTCTCTCCTTGTTGAAGGTTAAGAAAATCCTGATATTTTCTTGTGATAACTTCAGGAGGAATGCAGGCTTTACGAAATTTCTTCACAAAGTCTTCCCATATAATATCTTCCTCTTTAGGGTATATCCACCGGATAGCATTCCACCAAGAAATTACTGGCTCGGACAGTTGATAGGTGGCGAAAAGAACCTTCTCCTTATTTGTACACTGGATAGTATTCATTCTTCTCTCAATATCCTGTAACCAGTCATCTGCATTCAGTAGCTTTGTTGTCGAAGGAAATTTAGGTGGTTGAGTTTGCAGTAATGCTGTAAACTTCAATGCAGTTGCGCTTGACACTGATACTGACTCTTCGGGTGTCACCTTGACAATGAACAGTGGCTGTAACTCTCCTTGGTAACGGTTCTGTTCCATCATTGCTATCGTGCTGGCAACTGTTGCTTGATCTGTGGCAGGTGCACCCTGCCCGTTGGTCTGACCATTCTGCTATGCTGGATCCATCTGCCAATTGGGAATTTGAGATTAGCTTTGCAGCGGCTTTGGAGAATAAGAGGGGATACGTAAGACTTTGAATTTCAAGGTAAGTATAGGGCGAAAGAGGTAAGAACGAGAGCGAAAGGGACAGGAGAAAGCTTTGAACATAGGGGGATTACTGATAATTAAGCAAACAACATACAAGAATAATGAACATAAATTTACAATATGCAAGTGGTACACAAACCACTTAGGGTTCATGATTACACCTGCCTTACATTACAAAAGTACTACTACAACTCAGGGTCAGTCTAGACTAGCGAACACCAACTACTCCTCCAGCTGCCGAGGAACGAAATTTTGAAGCTAGACAAGAGAAGCAGTAAACATTTTGCAAAAGTAAAACTTAAGCAGAAGTAAACTAAGATAGATAAGGTAGCAACAAGAGAGGAAAAAGATAGCAATAATACTTATATTTTTCGTAAACCCTTTTTATGGCTTTAAATTAAGTTTTGCGATAAAATCGCTTCCTAGTTTGCCTTAGGTCTCAACCTACGGTCAAGAGCCTGTTCTGATACCACTTCTTGTAACGCCCCCGTTTCCAGGGGCGCGTACGGACACGGCATTCCGCAACTATTCACGCATGAACAATTATGGAGTATCGCGCAAGAGTATACCATTGCATGCTTACAACAAAAGTCCAGCATATATTTCACATATGGAATAACATCCAGTTTTGACAGCGGGGCGTGCAAGCCCAAAGTATAATTACATTACAAAAGACTCCAAGATCCGCTTGAGCGCGGCGAAGACCTAAAGCCACGGGTCCTCGTCGAAGAAGAGATCCTTCGAGCCGTCCTCGACTGGGAGACCTTCTTAACACGAAGTCTTGAATTGCCTTCTTTTCCTTCTGGTATTTGTGGCATTTTGCAAGCCTGAGTACTCCAACCCCGTACTCAGCAAATCACAAGGGAAACCCTAACTTACTACTTGCACGGATCAACAAAGGAAGGGAGTATACTTGGTTTATTAACTTTGAGTGGATGCAGTTTTATTTGCAAATATTTTGATAAAACGGACCCAAAACTACTCCTCAAGATCTCAGGGTTTTTTCATGAAAGGTTAATTAACCAACTAATCAAGTTAAAGCATTTACAAAACTACTTAAGCTTGGCTGCTGGAATCACCCAAGTGACACGGCTCCAATAACCGGGAGCACGGCGTATTCGAATACCATTTATTTGACTCTGCAGAGTTTGCTCAGCTTTACCCACACGATTTCTTAACTTCCGCGTCCGGGTTAAGAAAGCCAGGTCGTTTCACTGCTCAACTCTCTATATAGACTCTACCCGGTAGAATCCACTCGGGTCTGGCACATATATATATAACTCACGTCCGCTTCGAGTGAACTCTACCGTTGTTAGGCACCCGCAGCACGGCCTACCTAACCTCGCTTTCTCAATATCAAGCCTTCTCAACACTTGTAGAGTTTCAATCGAGTTGAGCAGCTACTAAACCAGTGTTGACAAGTCAACTCCTGTGGTTGAGCGATCACCGTGACATTTGCTCAGCGTAAGGGTTTCAGTCCTTATATTTTCACATGGTCCGCAACCTCACCAGGCCCGCGACCCAACCTAGGGTAGGCGGTGGGCGAATGATCCGTCTTGCGGCGCACCACCACCCTTACCCTAACTTCAGTCCTAGGGTAAGAGTTGGGCGAAGACTAACTCGCCAGCTCTTTCCCCAACCCTTACCCTACCTTGTGCACGCAGGCACTCTCCGCTCTAGGGCACGGTGTCCATACCACCCTACCCTAGAGTCGGGTTTGCAAATTCTATTGGCGCACAGCCACAACCTTATTAGTGTAAGACTTTGCATGATAATAATGACCTACAGTTATCTAGATTAACAGATAATTATTTCTAGGGTTAACAAAGGCGTGGCTACAAGCTTAACATGGCATTTATCGGTGGTAGGATTAACTACATAACAAGTCACTCTAAACATTTTATTTTACTTTGAACTAACATTTCAGAACTAGCTTAATGCAAATAGCATAATAACATAATTAGATGGCATGGGATACAACATGGTCAAGGACTTGTGACTTGCCGTGAATCTGGATGGTCTCAGCTAGCTCGAACGAAGAAACACCTGGATCCTGAGCCTGCACCTGATCCTCCGGAAACTCCGACACTAGCGCAAACACAGAAAATAACATAAATCCAGCTTGAGTCTAATCAAGCGAGGAAAAATAATCTATTAAAAAGGAGTAAAATGCATAAATCCTCAAATGGGGAATTTTAGAAATTTATCTGGGATGAATTTGTGGAAGTGGAGGCCAAAAATGGGTCCAGGATATTATTTGGAGTAAAGTGGTGAAATTTGGGAATTTTTGGGATTTTTTGTGATTTTCTAGGATTTATTTGGATTTTCTGGGATTTTAGAAATTGAGAAATCCGGGGAAAATAGTTTGCACAGTGTTCGGCCGGCCTCATGGCTACAGTGCAGCCCGGCCGGGAAACGGCCCGCGCGGCCCGGTAGCGCGCGTGCGCTCGGGCGACGGGGCAGGCCGAGGGGAGGCGGCCCGCGCCCACGCGCGTCCGCGTGCCCCGGATGGCCGACACGCGGCTCGGGTGAGGGCGGAGATCGAGCGGAGCGGGTGGATGGGATGCGGCGGTGGGGAGATCGGATGAGTGCGATGCAACGGGGCGGGCGAAACGGTATGGGAGGGATCGGACGGAGGCGGAGGGTGGCTTTTATGGAGATCGGACGGTTGGGAGGCGTTGCCATCGGGCGGCTCAGGTGAGATGGCAATGACGGGGGGGTGGGCGGCCGGGATGCGACCACGTCGCCGGGGGGGTTGTCTTCAACCTCCGGCCGCTACAGTGCTTCCGGGACAGAGCAACGGCAGCGACGGCGGTCTGAGCGCAGGAAGGGTCGGCGGCGGCAACCGAGGGCCACAGTGGGTGGAGCGGAACACGGGGAACCCATTTTGGGCCTTAGGAGGAGAAGGGGATCAACGGATGGGACGGGAGGCCGAAGGGGAAGATTTGACTTCCCGGCGGTGAAGGGGGGTCACCGGGGTCGAACGGGTCCAATCGGCGGCGACTACACAATCAGGGGGTCCCGGGGCTCACATTGGCGGCGGAGGCGTGAGCTGGGGAGCTTCAGAGTGAGCTGGCCAGGGGAGAGCTGTCGAGGTCGGCGGGGTCGTCGGCGACAGAGCTCCTCAGAAGTTCTCCTGGCCAAGGGAGTTCACCAAAAGGATTAGCAAACGGTAGAGATGCTCAGGGGTAAAGGAATTGGCAAATGGGGGAGGGAAGAAGGGAATTGCTTTTCCGAAGCTGCCGGCGCAGGGGAGAGGGATGGCGGCGCTCGGGGCGGTGAGATTCCAATCGGTCGCGCGGGGAGGCGCACGGGAGTGGTGGGAGGTGTTTGCGGGCGGTGGAAGAGCTTGGGAAGGAAAGGGGAAGGAGGGAGCGAAGGGGGCGGTTTTTATACCGAGCGGAGAGGAGAGGGAGCCTTCGGGGAGAAGGCAACGGGCGCGGCGCGGAGTCAACAGGAGTATGGGGAGTTGGTGGCGAGTCTTCTCCGCGCAGGGGGGTGACGCACGGCCCTGCACGGGAGTGATGGCGATGCGACAAGGGATGGGAGCAGGTGAGCGGCGGGTATGGCGGAGGCGTGTTCGCGCGCAGGAGAGGGAGGAGGCGGCCTCTGGCAGGTGGGGCCGGAGCAGAGGCGGCGACGCGGCGCGAGGGCGTCCACGAATTTGGACCGGGGCTGTCGGGGTGGCGCGGAGGGTGGAGCTGGGCGGCGCAGGTGCGGGGAGAAGCTAGGGACGGCGCGGCGCAGCGCGCAGCGCAAGCGCGTGCGCGGGGTGAAGCTGGCTTCAGACCGGGGGCGGCGGGGTGGCACGGTCGGAGCGAGACCGCGGGCGCGGGTGCAGCGCACGCGCAAGGGAGAAGGCGGGGAGGGAACGGGCGCCAGTGGAGAGGGGGAAAGGGGCAGGCGGCAGAGGGGAGAGGAGACGGGGAGCGCGGCGCCAGCGGGAGAGGAGGAGGAGGGAAGGCGCCGGGGAAGGGGGAAAGCGGGAATGGGGCGGGGCGCCAAGGAGAAGGGGGTGGCGCCCTGCTGGAAAGGGAAAGCGGCGTGAGGGGAGACTTTCCCCAAAGGGAAAGTTTCCAGAAAATCACCCAAAATTTAGCAAAAACAAAGAAAATTTTTGGTTTGAAATTTTGGGGCTTTTCAGACACGCTGCATCTCAACAATTGAAAGCAAGGAAAGGAATCGGCTGAGAGAGAGAGAAGACTTGTTTTCTTTTGGCTAAATCTATTAGGAATCAGTCGTGTATTTTTTTCCTGGTTTTTGCATGTTGCGTCTGAACATAACTACAAAGTTCAAGTTATAGTTTTGGAGGAGGGCCGAACCCATGTTTGAGTCGGCCAAGTTGGGCTATATCTTCCGGGTATTCGTAACCTTGAAGAGATAGACCACATAAACCAATCTATTATTTCAGAGGTACATTTGTTTTTCTTAGAGTTTAGCATATGATTGCAACCTAAAGGGAAATTAGGCGTTTTCAACCCCATTGTTCTTATGCTTCCTTGTGATTTGTAGGAGCGGCGATGTGTCTACTTGTGTGGTCAGGTGGACGGGACCACGAGCATGTGGTTGGATAAATTTTTTTTGTCCTAAGTTGTTATTCGAATAGTGATTAGTGCCATTGGTTCGTTTGATCGCGGTGCTCGCTCGTCCAATGCAACTGTGTATGTCTTTAAGTGTTGGCAAAGGGGTTGGAACAGGCCAGGCCGGGTCCCAAAAAGCGTGCGCCTTTTGTCAAGATGGGCTAGGAAGATAGTTGGGCTGGTGAATGGGGTGGAGGAGTCATGCCCGGGCTACAATTGGGTACCCTTTTGGGACTGGGTAGGTCTTCGTATTCTATCGAGTCACTAATACCCTTGCAATGGGCCTTCTACTTACCCCAGAAAACAACAGAAAATTTTCTGTAGTGTTTGTGTAATATTGGTTGAATTGTAGAGGTTGGTTTTCGTGTGAATATAACGTCACGAGCGGTCCAACAATCCGCAAGAAATCTCCGTGCGGTAAACGCTTTAATTGATTACTGACCAATTTCCAAATTTGACCAAACTAATTATAGTAAAAAGTAAATTTTCAAATCAATTGTTCTAGAATCTCAATTTCATGTTTTGGATACATAGACTATGTTCTTTTTGGCTTTTAACTTTGTCTTCTCCAGAAAGTCGAAACAAATAGGGCAGCTTCTCTAAACATCTCCCTGAGCCCAAACAATATGCGACATCCACATTAACGTCTTTGTTGTCCCCCGTCATCTCAAAAAACGTAGACAAAGTCATCACCATAACCTAAAATAACGGAACTACAGTGCAATAGCCAAGCGGTGGAGTCCTGCCGGGCTACAATTGGGTTTCCTTTTAGGACTGGGGAGGCCTTTGTATTCTATCGAGTCACTAATACCCTTGCGTGGGCCTTCTACCGACCCCAGAAAACAATAGAAAATTTTCTGGTATATTTTTGTGATAACAAGATGATAATGGTAAAATTTATTCGTCACAAGATCCAACTCTCCAGCAAAGAAAGATGAAGAAGTTCAACATGTTCATCAATTTAAGGGTTTGATGGTAACAGATTGTCCCCTTAGCGTTGTTAATATGATGTAATGTACTTTAAGCTTGTGTTATTATTGATATAAATCAAAAGATCTTTCTGAAAGAAGAAGATTATGGTAAAAAATAATTTCTTCAGCATCTTCTTCAGCACCATTAGATTGATATGGAATTTGCGAGAATTAATTGCCTTCGTTAGATCTGCAGTGGTTTGCGGTCTTTCTTTTGTAATATTGATTGAATTGTAGAGGTTGATTTTGGTTTGAAGATAACGTTTCTGAGCGGTCCCATAATCGCAAGAAATCACACTTTAATTGATTGCTGACTAATTTCCAAATTTGATCAAATTTATTATAGTAAAAAGAAAATTTTCAAATCAATTTGGCAATTCTAGAATCTCAATTTCATATGGGTATGTTCTATCCGGCTTCTAAAACCGGCTTGGCTTTTGCTATAGTACGTAACTTTCAAACAAGGTATTTTTTAAGACGAGATCTACAAGTTAATTATAGTATATATTGCAAATCCATCATCTGTACCAGCCAAAATCGCATGCGAATATCTCTTTCCGTAATCTCTGTCGCGAACAAGTAAAATTCAAAAAAATTAGCCAAAAACATAAGCCGCGGTTACAAAGAACATGCCCATATTCATATGGGGCTGCAACTGATGGTTTTCAACTGCGGCTGATGGCTTTTGGTTGACAATAGATAGTACTGGCTAAAAGAAGTGGGTTTTAGAAGAAAAAAAAGGTATGAGCGGTGGGAAAAGTGAGAAAGATGTGTGTGTTAGATGGGAGCTATAGAAGTGGGGTGCGCGATGCGTCTGTGATTTGTCTTATCTTCGAACAAGACAGAAGCCAAAAGAGTGAATAAACCATTTCAAGAAGCCAAATATTCATATTGACGTCAGTATAAACAGTCCACAGTGGCATACCCAGGGGATACTCCGCTCCTGCCACTGTACACCATACACACTAGAGCTGGGAGTTGCGATGTATTTTTTGGGCCAGCCCGAAGCACGGCTGGCCCAGCACAGCCCAACCCGACATGTGGTGGGTCATGCCAGCACGGCACGAACGATGGGCCAGGCCAGGCCTGGAAAGCTGACCCATTAGGCGGCACGGCACGACGAATCGTGTCGTGCTAGGACTAGCACGGCACAAGGAGCACGGCAGGCAAGGGCGGCACCTCGACCTCCACCTCGCCTCCCTTTTCTGCCGACATCCCATATCCAATACTCTCACAATCATCCCCAGATTCCCCACAACCACAACCCATCAGCCATCATAGAGCAGAGACAGAGGGAGTAGAGGGGAAGGATGTATATCGGTCACAGGAGCCCAGACGAGTGGACGACGGCCGCAGGAGGAGAAGCGGGGTAGCCGGAGCCGAGGATGGCATCCTGCATGAAGACGCCCGACGACGATGGCTCAAAGAGCAAGCCATCGATGACGAACTCGTTATTGGTGCCCCAGTTGCCGCCCGGTCATCCACCGCTGGCGAGCTCCCCCTCGGAGTAGTCGCGGTCGCTAGGAGCAACTGAAGTCCGTGTGCAGCTGCGGCACCGAGTCCTGGTCCGCCGACCTAGACCGATCGGAGTACGCCGGGGGAGGAGGGGGTGCCAGGTGAGAAGGGAGGTGGCCGGAGGAGGTCGGAGAAGGAGGAGTCGCCGGGGGAGGAGGAGGCAGCCAGGGGAGATTGGGGGAGGAGGGAGGTGGCCGGGGGAGGAGGGGCGCTGGGGGAGGAGGGGGCAACGGGGGAAGAGGGAGGCGGCCAGGGGGAGAGGGGGCAGTGGAGGAGGAGGGGCAGCGGGGAGGAGGGGGTGCTGGGGGAGATCGTGGGAGGAGGGGATGGCGGGGGACATCGGGGGAGGAGGGCTGCGGGAGGAGGGGACGGCGTGGGGAGGAGGGGGCGGCCGGGGGAGGAGAGAGGCGCCGGGGAGATCGGGGGAGGAGGGAGGCGAGGATGGCAGGTGGGGAGAAATGAATCAGGCGACGGCGGCGAAGGGATTTGAGGGTTAGCGATTTGGGCATTTTTATGATTTAGTCCTCTAGGTTTTCTAAAATCTACAAATAGGTTTTTGTCTATTTTGATTTCTCCTGTTCTAGCCCTCAGAAATTCTAATTTCATAGCAAAAAGATCCTACACATCCACTGTGACATGTACATTTGTACGGAGCAGTCCCTAGAATACCAAATTTGAAGATTGAGTTAGGTTTTGGAGATGTGAATGTGTGATGTGTGTGTGTGTATATATATATATATATGAAATGAGGAGAAAGATGCGGATGGTTGGATCTTAATCCAATGGCTGAAAAAAGTGACTGAGATATGCTATGATTTAAGTCGAGTTCATTTTTGCACTTGTGATATGAGGTGTCTTTTGTTGTTCTTCATTTTTGCACTTGTGATATAAGGTGTCTTTTATTGTTCTTTCTTAAGAAACATCATCATACAAAAATAATGAGTATTTTCAATGTTGCTCCTCCTTAGGTCACCACCACGGCACCACCGAATCCTAGGTCTCATCGTCGCGGCTCTCTTGCTTCTTCATGTAAAATCAGTAGGGTAGTCTGGAGAAGAAGATCAATCAAATCAACATTCTAACATATATTTATAATTTTTACAGCATAGCTTACCCCATTGTGATTTTATTTTATGTAAGCAAATTACTACTATATGCACTTCTAATTCTAACATAGCTCCCTTCACTAACTGCCTCTTTAATTCGAGCATTTGATGAGATAACCACCCCCATGTATGTTACAATTAACCATTATGTAAATAGAGACAATCTGTTATTGGTGCGTGTATTCCAAGTAGTTACTAAATGTTCGAGAGACTATTTAAAATTGATTTTTTAACTATAGTAAATTGCACTCATAACTCTGCTTGAGCTTTTCTATTTGACTAGTTGGGCAGTCCTATGCCAGATTGCCAGGCGATGAGCTACATGTCCATGTACGCCACAGTCTAATTTGCACCAAGATATGCATGCCATTGGACTAGATGACCAAGTTTGGAGGTGGAATAACATGAGACAATAGTATGAAATTTTAACTAGATTTTTAATGAGACGTGTACGAGGGAAAGGAAGATGGCAGCCACCGCTACCATTGTCGCCGTCGCCTTCGTCGTGTATAGTTACTTTGGACTAGGCTTGGGCTGGCACGGCACGAACGCCAGCACAACGGGCTTTGGGCCTGGCCGGAGGCGAGGCGGGCCAGCACGGCACGACACGATGGGATGACTGGGCTGAGTTGGCATAGCACGAAGCGGCCCGAAATACGGTGGGCCCGAGCCGTGCTGGCACGGCACGGCCCAATGCCCACCTCTAATACATACGACCAACGTCAAAGTTTGGAGAGGCGAAGGTGCGCATCCATGTATATGTCATTGCCGAAGGCCATTGTATTCTATTTAGAATCCTCTACTTTAGTCATGCATATATAATACGTATAAAGAAGGATTAACATGTTAAGTTTTAAGTTTTTACAAGTCTAAAAAATTATAAGTTTTTCTCTACTAATATAATAGGAGAGTTTGTCCGTTCACCACTCCTCCCCTCCTTGTCCACTCCTGGGAGAAAAATGAGTGCAGACATGCAGGCCCAATCATCAAGCTCCCTCCTTCATCACTTCCAATTACATGAATTGCTCGATCCCCCACGTCTCCCACCCTCTCTTCACCTTTACGCCGCACCAAATGAAGCCAGACTGAGGAACCCTCCCATTCCTTCCCATCTAGGATATCTTGGGTGTTCTCCTATGGAACGATATTGGCAATAGGTTCTCGTTCAACCCCGATCCAGCTACCCTCCCGCCCAGTCCTCTCCCTTGCCCCCTCACAATCTACATCATCCGGACCCTGATAGAAGTTGCCACCAACAGCGATAGCTGTGGAGACTAAGAGGAGGAGACGATCGATGGTGGGGCTTCGGATCTGGTGCGGCGACGCATGAGCCCAAGCTACAGCGGGCCAGCGGCTCTACTAAATCCCAATGGAACTCGACGTGACCTCGCAAGTTGGTGGTCGGTGGTGAGGAAGAAGCGGGGACTGGGGACACTCCGGATAGGGATTGACTGAAGTGGTGCTCACCACCGAGGACCTCCTCAGCCACCTCACCTTGATGGCAGCAACAATCACTTGCCTGCATTGGAGATGTGTTCGTCCCATCGACCTCTTTCGCAATGCAATAAGTGGAGGAAGCAACCCATTGAGGTCAGGGCTCCCTTCCTTCTCTCAGTTATTGATTTGGTTGGAACCCGCTAGTTCAGCCAATACATGTGGTTGTTTCATTCACCTTAGACTTCAGTTTTCAAATATTTCATTCATCAATTGATTTGTTCCCTCTGATATATTTAAGGATGAGTCCTGGTTTACAAGCCATCCACTAGGTTTCCTCTGTTAGTACTATCCATCATCCCCAAGCTCCCTAGCATCACCATCACAGACACACCAGAATTCCTCTTATATCTCAGATGTCTTATGTATTTTATTTGTTATAATGTTAGATAATAAACAATATTAACTACGAAGTGTGGATATTTGTTTTCGATTTAATTTTTGTACTGATATGTATATATATATGTTTCGTTTGATGTATATGTAAGAGAAATTTTATATTTATTATATAGCTTAGAATCACATTTAATGGTATGCATCTTTTTAAGACTTTTTCATACGGATACCTTACCGACTGAAGAAATTATGGAGATCTATGAAAGTTGTTCTAGGCTTCTAACTGACGTTTACGCTCCGCGTGTGGGCCATGTTTTAGAACACCTTAACGTGAGCCGTGACGACGCGCAAGAGATTCGTGTGGCTAACGGTCATCAATCAACAGCAGCGCCCGAGGAACCCAGAAACTTCCCGAGACGCGCAAATATCTCCGCCTCCGCGTCGCGTTGCCGACCCGCCAGCCACCCACGCACCCAAACCGACCGACCGACGGACCGACCAGTCCAGAGCTCCGCATCCAACCCGAATACCAATTCCACTACTTTGCGCCGCCCGCTCGTCCCCACATGCTTTGTTTAGCCAGCGCCCAACGTTTCCGCGCACGCCAACGCGACGCAAAGTGCCGTGTCCGGTAAGGAATCGATCCGCTTTGGTTGGCGCCAGCCCAGCTCCTCCACACCCGCCTCTCCCCCGCCTATAAAAGGCGCCCGTGCTCTCCCTTCCCTCCTCGCGCCCTGGTCTTCCCTTGTGTTTACCCGGCGCCTGGCGGCGTTCGCGTTCTCTCTCTTTTTCTTGTCTCGTTTCGATTCGAGTCGAGTCGTTTCTTACGCGCGGTTTTGATTTGATTTGGGTCGTCGCTTTTGGCTTTCTGTGCTCAGGTTTCTGAATTCTGGCGCGGGGAGCGATTCGAATTCGATTGACTTGCTCGGTTTGCGATCTATTCCTATATGATCCGTGTCTAGTTTCGATCCGTGCGCTTTGTGTTTCGCCTTCTCCGCGTGTTGATTGCAGGTTTCGTTCGATTGGGAAGTCGACCTCTCGAAGGGATCGGGCGCTTGGACGTTGAGGCAGGTCATTTTCTCATGCAGAGTCCGATCGGTTCATTGGTTTCGTTACTTGTATTGGATGGTTTCAGATTTGAACGGTTCCCCGTCCGATTCTGGCTTTGAATGCTTGGGCGCTCTCCTCCGATGGCTAACCATCAGTTCTATTATCCCACAATACGAGGTGGATTCGACACACTTGGTTTTCGCTTGTGGTATGTGTTTGTGCTCCTCTAGATCCATCCAGCAGGAGGGCGATGGTTGTGGAGATGAATCGAAGGGTGGAGGTTTGTTATGGTTTACGGCTGTTTTGACTGGTTATGTTTCATGGTAGTTCTGATATCGTGGTGATATTTGAGTTATCAGCTGTGACAACCCAGTCTGCAATTGTTGTTGGGCAGATCTGCAGCGGTGAAGTTTGGAGGTTGATTGAAGCTGGACCGGACCGGAGATTATAGAATTGGATAAGTTGAAATGCTCTGTTTGGATACTCAACCCTTCGATTTGATTTCTTTGTCTGTGCAGTTCAAATTTTGTGCGCGGCAATTCTGATTTGGGTTGTTGGTTGTTCTCCAGCACTTGGAATTATATGCCTTAGCGAGAGTTCCTTTTTTTGCTCCAGCAGGGCGCCGGCAGTTCCTATTTGTGATTAACAATCATTTCCGACTTCTTCGATAATTACACTTTTCAGACGTTGGTTTTTCTATGTCTTCCGTCGGTAATTCTCACTTCTTGCGTATATTGGCATACAGAGAATTAGCAATTGAAATCGGTGTCAATTGTCTGCATGATGTCTGCCAGCCGGAGCCAGGCTTATCCCTCTCATCATTTGATGCATATTTTTGATGTTCAAGCAGCTTTCACCCCAAATTAAATAGGAATCATAGAATGGTTTCTTGCTCATTGCAGGACTATAGTTGATAATTTTGCAAGATCAGTCTGATGCTGAGTGGAATCTGTTTGCAAATCTTTCAAATCTACTTCCCTTCCAAGATCAGTCTGATGCTGAGTGGAATCTGTTTGCAAATCTTTCAAATCTACTTTCTTTCCTACTCATCATTAGTTAGAAATACTAACATATAAACTTAGTTAAACTCTTACAAGGGCAATATTCGGATTGATCTGCAGAGGTGGGAGATCCTAAGGGTGTTTTGGAGCTTCAAGCTAGATGGGACATCGTACAAATTCAGAAACATTTGAAACTTACTCTCCTTGAGATTTAAGTTCCTTCTTACTCAGCTTTGATTTGGGCTTTCGATTTTGCCTTTGCGATTGCAGATTTTTTAGCTTATGTGATGCGGGCAGTGACTCGAATCCGATAGAATATTCGGTTTGCGACCTATCTCTTTGGTGCAATTCGTTGTCCCTAGTTTTGTGTTCGCCTTAACGTGTTTGCAGGGTTTGATCGGGAATTGGAGCTTCCTATGGCAATACCGGGTTCTGGAAGTGAGGGAGGTCAGTGCCGGTTTGTTCGGTTCATTTGTGCAATCACTTGGATTTTGGTGATTTCAGATTTAAATTGTTGCCGATATGATCTTCTGTCTTCGTGTTATCGAGTGCTCTCTTCCGATGGCTAATCATCAGTTCGTTATCCCATAATGCGATTTGGATTCGAGACCCTGGATTGATTCTTTGTAAAAGCTGATCTCGCTTGTGTTATGTGTTTGTGCTCCTTTAGATGCAGGCGGGTGGTGGTTGTGGAGATTGTATCGAAGGGTAGATGTTTGGTTATGATCCTGGTTGTTTTGACATCATGGTGTGTGTTATCAGTAGTTGTGACAAGCATGATTGAAATTGTTGTTGGTCAGATCTGCGTAGGTGAAGTTCTCGAGGGTGGAAGATTCTAAGGGTGTTTTGGAGCTTCAAGCTAGATGGAACATCCTAAAAATTCAAAAACATTTGAAACTTACTCTCCTTGAGATTTAAATTCCTTCTTACTCATAGCTTTGATTTGGGCTTTCGATTTTGCCTGTGTGTTTGCAGATTTTTTTTAGCTTATGCGATGTGGGCAGTGACTCGAATCCGATTGAATATTCGGTTTGCGACACACTGGTGCAATTCGTTGTCCCTAGTTACGATACCTGTGTTTCATGTTCGCCTTCTCCCCGTGTTTGCAGGGTTTGATTCTAAGGTTGTTTTGGAGCTTCAAGCTTGATGGGACATCCTACAAATTCAAAAACATTTGAAACTTACTCTCCTTGAGATTCAAGTTCCTTCTTACTCATAGCTTTGATTTGGGCTTTCGATTTTGCCTGTGTGTTTGCAGATTTTTTAGCTTATGCGATGTGGGCAGTGACTCCAATCCGATTGAATATTTGGCTTGTGACCTATCTCTTTAGTGCAATTCGTTGTCCCTAGTTTCGATCCCTGTGTTTCGTGTTCGCCTTCTCCCCGTGTTTGCAGGGTTTGATTCTAAGGTTGTTTGGAGCTTCAAGCTTGATGGGACATCCTACAAATTCAAAAACATTTGAAGCAACTCTCCTTGAGATTCAAGTTCCTTCTTACTCATAGCTTTGATTTGGGCTTACCTTGTGTTTACCCGGCGCCTCGTGGCGTTCGCTTTCTTTTTCTTGTCTCGTTTCGATTCGAGTCGAGTCGTTTCTTACGCGCGGTTTTGATTTGATTTGAGTCGCCGCTTTTGGCTTTCTGTGCTCAGGTTTCTGAATTCTGGCGCGGGGAGCGATTCGAATTCGATCGACTTGCTCGGTTTGCGATCTATTCCTATATGATCCGTGTTAGTTTCGATCCGTGCGCTTTGTGTTTCGCCTTCTCCGCGTGTTGATTGCAGGTTTGGATTCGATTGGGAAGTCGACCTCTCGAAGGGATCGGGCGCTTGGACGTTGAGGCAGGTCATTTTCTCATGCAGAGTCCGATAGGTTCATTGGTTTCGTCACTTGTATTGGATGGTTTCAGATTTGAACGGTTCCCTGTCCGATTCTGGCTTTGTATGCTTGGGCGCTCTCCTCCGATGGCTAACCATCAGTTCTATTATCCCACAATACGAGGTGGATTCGAGACACTTGGTTTTCGCTTGTGGTATGTGTTTGTGCTCCTCTAGATCCATCCAGCAGGAGGGCGGTGGTTGTGGAGATGAATCGAAGGGTGGAGGTTTGTTATGGTTTACGGCTGTTCTGACTGGTTATGTTTCATGGTAGTTCTGATATCATGGTGATATTTGAGTTATCAGCTGTGACAACCCAGTCTGCAATTGTTGTTGGGCAGATCTGCAGCGGTGAAGTTTGGAGGTTGATTGAAGCTGGACCGGCCCGGAGATTATAGAATTGGATAAGTTGAAATGCTCTGTTTGGATACTCAACCCTTCGATTTGATTTCTTTGTCTGTGCAGTTCAAATTTTGTGCGCGGCAATTCTGATTTGGGTTGTTGGTTGTTCTCCAGCACTTGGAATTATATGCCTTAGCGAGAGTTCCTTTTTTGCTCCAGCAGGGCGCCGGCAGTTCCTATTTGTGATTAACAATCATTTCCGACTTCTTCGATAATTACACTTTTCAGACATTGGCTTTTCTATGTCTTCCGTCGGTAATTCTCACTTCTTGCGTATATTGGCATACAGAGAATTAGCAATTGAAATCGGTGTCAATTGTCTGCATGATGTCTGCCAGGCTTATCCCCCTCATCATTTGATGCATATTTTTGATGTTCAAGCAGATGTCACCCCAAATTAAGTAGGGAAAATTGATTATATAGGACTGAGTTGAGAGGGTTTTAGCAAAATAGGACCAAGTTATTTGTACTCATAAATATAGGACTGAGTTGAGCTCCTTCTTGCAAATATAGGACTTTTCCAATTTTAATTTCATTTTCATTTTCTAGCCCTTTTTCTCTACGCGAAATGACTCTTTTGCCCCTTCCTCCCTCGCCTCCGGCCGCTCCAGCGCCGCGCCGCCGCCGCCCAGCGCCGCCCCGCGCCGCGCCGCTGCTCCCCCGCGCCGCGCCGCCGCTCCCCCGCCCCGCCGCGGGGCGGGGGAGCGGCGGCGCGACGCGGGGGAGCAGCGGCGCGGGGCGGCGCTGGGCGGGGGCGGCGCGGCGCGGTGGAGCAGCGGCGCGGCGCGGGGCGGCGCTGGGCGGCGGCGGCGGCGCGGCGCGGGGCGGCGCTGGGCGGCGGCGGCGCGGCGCTGGAGCGGCCGGAGGCGAGGGAGGAAGGGGCAAAAGAGTCATTTCGCGTAGAGAAAAAGGGCTAGAAAATGAAAATGAAATTAAAATTGGAAAAAGTCCTATATTTGCAAGAAGGAGCTCAACTCAGTCCTATATTTACGAATACAAATAACTTGGTCCTATTTTGCTAAAACCCTCTCAACTCAGTCCTATATAATCAATTTTCCCAATTAAGGAGGAATCATAGAATGGTTTCTTGCTCATTGCAGGACTATAGTTGATAATTTTGCAAGATCAGTCTGATGCTGAGTGGAATCTGTTTGCAAATCTGTCAAATCTACTTCCCTACCAACTCATCGTTAGTTAGAAATATTAACATATAAACTTAGTTAAACTCTTACAAGGGCAATATTCGGATTGATCTGCAGAGGTGGAAGATTCTAAGGGTGTTTTGGAGCTTCAAGCTAGATGGGACATCCTACAAATTCAGAAACATTTGAAACTTACTCTCCTTGAGATTTAAGTTCCTTCTTACTCAGCTTTGATTTGGGCTTTCGATTTTGCTTTTGCGTTTGCAGATTTTTTTAGCTTATGTGATGCGGGCAGTGACTCGAATCTGGTTGAATATTCGGTTTGTGACCCACCTCTTTGGTGCAATTCGTTGTCCCTAGTTTCGATCTCTGTGTTTCGTGTTCGCCTTAACGTGTTTTCAGGGTTTGATCGGGATTGGATCTTCCTATGGCAATACCGGGCTCTGGAAGTGAGGGAGGTCAGTGCCGGTTTGTTCGGTTCATTTGTGTGATCACTTGGATTTTGGTGATTTCAGATTTAAATTGTTGCCTCTTGTGAGAGTGCTCTCCTCCGATGGCTAATCATCAGTTCGTTAACCCATAATGCGAGGTGGAATCGACACCCTGGATTGATTCTTATTGTAAAAGCTGATCTCGCTTGTGGTATGTATTTGTGCTCCTTTAGATGCAGGCGGGTGGTGGTTGTGGAGATTGGATCAAAAGGTAGATGTTTGGTTATGGTTGTGGAGATTGGATCGAAGGGTAGATGTTTTGTTATGATCCTGGTTGTTTTGACATCATGGTGACGTTGTGAAGTTTGTGTTGGTTATCAGTACTTGTTACAAGCCTGATTGAAATTATTGTTGGTCAGATCTGCATAGGTGAGTTCTCCAGGGTCGGAAGATTCTAAGGGTGTTTTGGAGCTTCAAGCTAGATGGGATATTATAAAAATTCAAAAACATTTGAAACTTAACTCGAGATTCAAGTTCCTTCTTACTCATAGCTTTGATTTGGGCTTCCGATTTCCCTCATCATTTGATGCATATTTTTGATGTTCAAGCAGATTTCACCCCAAATTAAGTAGGAATCATAGAATGGTTTCTTGCTCATTGCAGGACTATAGTTGATAATTTTGCAAGATCAGTCTGATGCTGAGTGGAATCTGTTTGCAAATCTTTCAAATCTACTTCCCTTCCAAGATCAGTCTGATGCTGAGTGGAATCTGTTTGCAAATCTTTCAAATCTACTTCCCTACCAACTCATCATTAGTTAGAAATATTAACATATAAACTTAGTTAAACTCTTACAAGGGCAATATTCGGATTGATCTGCAGAGGTGGAAGATTCTAAGGGTGTTTTGGAGCTTCAAGCTAGATGGGACATCCTACAAATTCAAAAACATTTGAAACTCTCTCTCCTTGAGATTTAAGTTCCTTCTTACTCAGCTTTGATTTGGGCTTTCGATTTTGCTTTTGCGTTTGCAGATTTTTTAGCTTATGTGATGCGGGCAGTGACTCAAATCCGATTGAATATTCGGTTTGCGACCTATCTCTTTGGTGCAATTCGTTGTCCCTAGTTTTGATCTCTGTGTTTCGTGTTCGCCTTAACGTGTTTGCAGGGTTTGATTGGGAATTTCAGGTTCCTATGGCAATACCGGTTTCTGGAAGTGAGTGAGGTCAGTGCCGGTTTGTTCGGTTAATTTGTGTCATCACTTGGATTTTGGTGATTTCAGATTTAAGTGCTGATATGATCTTCTGTCTTGTTATCGAGTGCTCTCCTCCGATGGCTAATCATCAGTTCGTTATCCCATAATGCGAGGTGGATTCGAGACCCTGGATTGATTCTTATTGTAAAAGCTGATCTCGCTTGTGGTATGTGTTTGTGCTCCTTTAGATGCAGGCGGGTGGTGGTTGTGGAGATTGGATCGAAGGGTAGATGTTTGGTTATGATCCTGGTTGTTTTGACATCATGGTGACGTTGTGAAGTTCGTGTTGGTTATCAGTACTTGTGACAATCCTGATTGAAATTGTTGTTGGTCAGATCTGCGAGGTTGGTTACTGGTCTGTACATCAGGGAATTGGAAAAGCCTACAATGCTTTGTTTGGATTCAGTCTTCCCCTCATTTGATTTCTTGGTGTGAGCAGTTTAATTTCTGTCCCACAATACTGATTAGGATTGTTGGCTGTTCTCCAGAAACTGAAATTATACGGCTTGTCGGGAGGTTTTTTTTGCCTTAGCTCGCTAGGGTTTCCTTTTTTTTTTGTGATCCACTATCTTCCAAGTTATCTTTGTTAATATATTTTTCTAGACATTGGGTTTTGTTTTTTCTGTGTTCTTGTTTAGTATCTCAATTATATGCAGATATGGCATACAGAGATCCTGATAGAATAATCGATACCAATGTGGATGTCTGCATGGCTCCTCTACCCCAGGCTTATCCTATAACCCTTGAACATAATATGCATATTTTTATGTTTAAGCAGCTTTTCCCCGAAAATAAATAGGAATCATAGAATGATTTTTGCTCATTGCAGGTCTTTGAGTTGATAATTATTTTGCAAGACCAATCTGATGCTGTCATGCTGAGTGAAAGCATATCTTTTAATTCTATCTTTTTAATTTCGTTAGTAGGAAAACCAATTATTTAAACTGTTATTTTTATTTCTCGAAAATGCATGAGAACTGTGTTTCATTCATTAAGGAGAAGAGAATAGCGGTACAAAGGGTGGCCTAATGGCCTAAATTGGGCCCGAGAAACAGTACAAAGAAGGGAAACGACTATGAACGACCTAAGTTACGAAAGAACCTAGCCTATCACTATTGATGATTGTGTACTCCGGGTCAAGCAGGAGTTTTTAAGCTGTTATGAAGACGGTGAATATACAGATTGATCTGCAGGGGCGGAAGATTCTAACGCTTGTTTGGAAGCTTCAAGCTAGATGGAATTGGAGTAGTCCTTTGCAATTCCTTTTTCAATTATGGATATTTATATTGATTATCATCCTGAAGTGCATTGATTGGTTCATTTCTATGACAGAACGATTTATTGGTACTTGCGGATATCTGATACGCAGTACGGACATAATCAGTAGACCCGAAGTCTCAAACACAGTTTGGATGATCTTAACCCTTATTAGTTTCAGAGTTTACACATGTGAATCTTCAAGGATTGTGTAGAGGTATATTCATCCTGATACAGATAATTTGGGTTGTGCATTGATTTGCAGTGTTTGGAGATACAGAGTGAAGTTTCAGCATATAGTATGCTTTGGATACCTGTTTCTCAATTTGGTTAGCAAGTTTGGGTTGCTGATTTGCAGATATTTGATATAGTTGCTAAATCATTTGCGGGATGGAATGGAAGATAGTGCAATTGAAGAACTCAAATGATACTTCCTTTGAACACACTCAAGTAGTCTACTTTGAACACACTACGTTTTGATTAGTCTGTCTATACATCATTTTGGTGGTGGCGATTTGAATTGCACTGTTTGCTTCTGATTTGCAGAACCGATTACCATAGCATTCGGCTTCTTGGTTAAACTAGTCTTTTAGTCAGCATTTGTTCTCTAATTGTGCATCCTTTTTTTTAGCATAATTGGTTTGGTTCATCTCAATGACGAATGAACTCATGGTACTTGCAGATTTCAATCTGTCATGCAGTTGAAGTTAAGGATCCTGAAATTAGGAAGTCTAAAGTTTCTGAAAACAGTATGCTTTCGAAACCTATTCTTATGCCTGTGGTAGCCAAATCTACTTTGTATTGTATAAAAATGATTTTAAGAAGCTCTACACTGGAGCTTCCAGACTGCATTTTCTCTGTTCACAATAGATCACTGGTATTTGCACATGTTCAAATTTACGTCTTAGTCCCAATGTCGTCTCCGTAAAATGCTCCTCACATTCTGCTTGGGAGTCGATAACATCTGGACAATTATTAGAAGTACATCTGACCTAAAAAATAATTCTTGGTATTTGCAGATTTCAAGTTGTATGCAATGACCATGGAATCTATGGAACTCAAATCCAATTTTGCAGTTTGACATCTGACCCACTGTCCAGCCTGCCCTCCATACCAACTTCCTTTTGAACAATTTATTATTCTTTTCAACAAAAGAACAATTTCTATTTCAGGAATTAATACTACTAATGACATCCAGACTCAAATAACCTGGGCTAAGTTGATTTGAAGAGTTCGAGCCGCTAAATTTCGTGCAAACAATGCAAATGGGGTGTACGCTGGAGCTTTGGTGGCGTCATTAACTGTTTGCTCACCTGACTGTTTTGACTAGTGATCCTGGCTTCATTTTGGTTGCATCATACAGATTATTGGTACTTGATTCAACTTTCATGCAGTTAGGATGAAATCACTGGCCTGATCTCTCTGGTGCAGTATGTGTTCACCTAACTCTTGATTAGTACTGATCCAAGCAATAATATAGGAAATGCCAGAAGCAACGAGGTCTCGACTGAAGTAATTTGGGTTGCTTTCGTCTTGCACGGATTGTAGTTGTGGAGCAAGGGTCCTACAATGGGAAAGATCAGTACTTAATCAAATTTAAATTAGCCAATGATAATTATCAATTTTTTATTTGGATTGTTGGTTATCAAATTGTTTTTCCAGAAGTAGTCCCTCGTTGGGTTATCAAATTGTTTTTCTAGAAGTTGTCCCTCGTTGAGCTGCGTAAACAGTAATTCTGTATCACATTATTTTGCTCAAAGTTGATACATGTACAATCTGTGAAACTAATTGCGTACTGGCATGGAGAAGTTTATGAACTCCAAACGCAGTAGAAGACCCACAATTGATATACTTGAACTGACTGCTTGCTTTGGACATTTTGTCACATTTTGATCAGTCCACACATTATTGATGATGGCAAAGATTGCTTCTGCGTGTTCATTTGGCTGTTTTCATGAGCAGTGCTTACCACTATTTGATTAATTTGTGTGACATGGTTCAGATTCTTGGTATTTGCAGATTTTGAAGTTGGGTGGTAAAGAATAAAGATGGGTAGACCACAGATCAAACCTCTCTTAGTTTTGCTGGCCCTCTTCACCTAATCAGTTTATAGTTGTAATTAACAATTCAGAGATGATTAATAGTAGTGACCTCCTGACTCAAATTTGGGTTATGTGGATATGCAGAGAGATTACTGCTAGACTCCACACACTGGAGCGGAAGGTCCGAAAATTGGAAGCTTAAACAAATAATTTGCTTAGAATACTTCCTTACATTTCGTTTAGCATCATCTTTCATGTGGAAAATTCTGATTTTGGATTGTTGGCTATGGAACTGATTTTTCAGAAGTTGGGTTGTGGTACTGGAGCTTGTTGGTGCGGATCTAGATTGCGGAATCCTCCTCAACTAATTGTGTTTGCTCGATTACCTAGGGGCTTTCGCTATTTCTAATTTCATTGGCAAATGATTAACTAGCAGCACAACTTTGTTCCTTTCATAATTCTTGGCGATTGCATATTTTCAACTCTGAAGTATGGGTGGAAGTAGTAGATTCCATATCAGAAATTCGATGTTCGTGAGATTTTTCTTCACTGCCTTACACATCCTGGATTTTCTATTTTCTAAGGCCAAAACTCAAAGCAAGACAAATCCTGTGTTCACACATTAGATCCCACTAAACTTTTGATCATTTATTGGTAATTAACCTGCAAAAACTTTCTGTATGTTCTATTCATGTGGATAATCACACACTACTTATGGCATGTTCTATCTTCCGAGACGAGAGCAGTGTTCGGATTCCCATTTCTCAACCCTCACCAAGTGGGTATTCATGGATTCTGGCTTCTTTTTAGTCAGGTTTCAGAAGCTAGCTTGCTTTCTTCATGCTAGAATTCTACATAATTTACATTTGATTGTTGTGTGCGCCCATCTTGCATATAATTTGTTTGTTACGACCCTGTATGCAATTGTTGCATTGTGTGTGCAAATGTTGCATTGTGTGTGCAAATGTTGCCTTCGGACCTCTACCTGATCGTGTGACTTTATGATTTGTTGTTTGTTAGTGTTTGCTGATTGGTGGTTTGTATTGTTGCAGTTTAACACTGCCGTTGCCGGTCCCAAGCCCGGATGAGAAAATGTGGAGGGAACTGCAAGTAGCTCCTTTGTATGATTTGCGTATAAAGGTTGTGTTGTGGGGTGCCCCAACCCTCAGGCTTTAGGATTGACTAGCGGGCCTTAGGGCAAATCCAATTCTCTCATTTCCTTGGAATCATTCTCGTTGTGCCAATCTGATCAAGAGCTCTGCTCATTTTGTTTAGATAACCGTTTTCTGGGCTTGCAAGAACGTTCAGAATACTTCGTGATTTAATTGAAACAACCTCGCAAACAAATTAAGCAGCATGTGTTGTTGAATATCTAGTCAATAGCCCAATCAGAAGAACGACAGTGAACTGTACTTGTTTTTGTCAAAAAAAGGTACATTAGAGTTGATATTGCCTTTCTTTCGAATGTAGACTGTACTCAAAACCATCACCGTTGTCGTGGGGTGGCCAACCCCTCTAGCTATCACGAGTGCACATTAGGTGTTGTTAAAGAGCATAGTTATTAAAACCTGACCGTACCGCGAACTAGAGGCTTTGACGGTTCGGCTTCGTTCAAGGACGTTCATGTAATTGGTTCAGAAAAAACTAGACAAATCGGTTGGTATTTTCTGAGATATCGGCGAATGGGCGTTTTTTATGAACTAAGTAGGCTGGTTTCGTGTGTGAAAATAAGAAGGCCATTAGGAACTTGGGCCAACCTGGCCCAATCGGCCAACAGTGTGCTATAAATTTTTTGGTTTATAGTTTAAAGTCAGCCTTTTGACTTAAGCAAACCAAGTCAGGTTTGACATTCTAGCTTTTTGATTAGTTAAATGATATAGCTTATTACCAGAAAATCTAAAATACCCCTGTTTTGTTAGTTGGCAACGTCTTATCCCTGTGTCATCTTGTAGCAACTGTTTGACAAAGGTCAATAACAAGATGGGTAGGTATTCAATGGAGTGTTGTAACCCCATTTACAATTACAATTTCAAAATTACAATTACAACTTCAACATGAAAATTTGAAAAAAAAAATGTGTACATATTCGATGGAGTGTTGTAACCCCTTTACAATTACAATTACAATTTCAACATGAAAATTTGGGGAAAAAATATTACTACTTGCCTTGTTTTGTAATAGATCAATAGAGACTGGTATATCAGTCTAGTTCAAGAAGCACGCTGTTATATACAGGGGCAATAAACAGCACAAACGTAGAGTAGAAGAGCAGCAAACAAATCATAATTTCTATTTGATTTTTGATAAATAATCCATATTTATTTGAAATAATAGTAATATATTCGTGTGAATATTTTTTACAGAAATGGGCTCCAGTCGCTTAACCGTTGGGCGACTAGCACCTATTGCCCAATGGTCGCGCGACACGCAGGCTGTCCGTGCACCGTTGGGCGATAGATTCCAGTTGCTCAACGTTTCGGTGACTGCAGTCTGTCACCCAGTTGCTGGGCGACTATAATTGCAGTCGTTCGGCTGTGCAGCGACTGCAAACAAGCCATTCCTAGAGGTAGTGTGGGTTAATCCATTTGTGATTTTCATAGATTATGAATGGAACTTACCTTCGTACTTACCGATCGTTGTATGTTATTATAGTGCAAGAAATTTCATGATTTTTAAGAATAATTGAAATAACAACAATCGGTAAGTATGAAGGTAAGTGATATTATGATATAACAGGGAATTCGTACACCGAGAATAACTAGTTTGTTAATGTTGTTGGATGACTTGCTACATGAATAATTGAATGCGAAAAGACGAGGAAATATGCTTGTCCGAATTAAAATAGACTTCATAGCACAGTTGGGAGTAACACAACGCGTAGGGCTTGATTACATGCATAACAAAGAGCATCATGTACGATGCAACAGACCGAACTGCTTCTACGATACATATGTGCCTTTTTGGAATGGAACTAAATTCGACCTTTGGGGGAGTAGTTAGTGTGGGACGGCCCGACCTACTGCGTGGACCGAGGCTATTTTCCCTTCCTTGTGAGCTCGACGTTGAACTCCTCGGCGGCCTCTTTTGCCTTGGCCGCCATTTTCCTCTTTTTCCCGTGCTCCCTCTCGTGAGCCTCATGCTTCCTGTGTGTGCACACCTCGAGATGAGATTTCGTCTCCTGATGTATATGCTCGGTTTGCTCATCCTTGCGGCGCTCCTCCTTCCAGATCTCGCAGGACTTCCACTCCTCGAAGTCGATAGCTCACTGGTCCTCTGGGTGGATCTCAAGATCGATCTATTTGCAGTAGCCGCATAGGGGTTCCGAGGACTGTGGGTACATGGGAGAGATTGTTAGTGCGTACTTTAAAGAAGAAAGGAAAGGGGGAACATAGTGTAACTGGTACTTACTTGCTGCGATAGCTGGTGGTGTCCCGATGGCGGTCGTCATAGTCACTGGAGTAGTTTGCGCAACTCCAGTAATGTATACTCAGGCTGAGGCGATGCTTATACTTGAAGAATTTGCACAAGTCCTTGCACCAACATAGGGGCGGCGTCTCCCCCTCGGGCGGGTGTTGCAGCGAACGCTCGGTAAGAACGTTTGGGATAGGGTTGTTGTTACGGGTGACATCATTGCGGGGAGCTGATCTCGTAGCACGCTCGACTTGTTCGGCTCGGGCCGCAATAGCCCTTGCTTTTTCGCAGACCTTGTTAGGTCGCAGATCTCCTCTCATTGCTTCATCATGTTGTCCCATTGCTTCTTCTGCCTCTTATCCATCTCGGTATAGTGTTGAGTTTGCTTGTGTAGTGTTCTCTTTGAAATCTCTTCCACCTCCTTTTATAGGGCCCCGTGTGGTCTTTTCGCTGCATGAAGCTACCCCGTGTGGTCTTCTCGCTACATAAAGTTGTCCTGCCTGGTGTAGTCACTGCGCAAAGCTGGCACGTGTGGTCTTGTCGGTACGCAAAGCTGGCCAGTCTGGTCATCACACTGTGCAAAGCTGCACCCTTTGGTCTTGTCGCTGCGCAAAGCTGGCCCGTGTGATCTTGTCGCTGCGCAAAGCTGCATCCTTTGATCTTCTCACTGTACAAAGCTGTCCCCTATGGTCTTGTCGTGGCACGAAGCTGCCCCATGTGGTCATGTCGCTGCGCAAAATTGGCATGTGTTGTCGCTGTGCAAAGCTGTCTTGTCTGGTGTAGTCGCTGCCCAAAGTTGGACCGTCCAATCTTCCCACTGTGCAAAGCTGGTCCCTGTGGTCTTGCTACTGCGCAAAGCTACCTCGTGTCATAAAGCATGCCGTGACACCCCACGGGTTATAAAATGCATGCCCGAGCTATTAATAGTAGGAACAACTATCTTCATCGTCCTAGAGTAAGATACCATAACAGACGCTGAGGGGCCAGTCGAACATAGGTCACCAAGGGGGACCTTCTGCTCGAAAGGAGAGATGACTTCGGCGTTAACTACCGCTTGTTATCAAACATGCGTGCTCAGCCAGTGTGGCCAAAATATAGACACGTGGAGGACGCGGTCGTGCAGGTGGTAGAAGGCTATTTGGATGGCGGACGACGTTTCTTTCGATGCCCACACTCTGGGGTACAATTAGGCAATTGTCTATTTTATAGTACTGTTAATACAGTTTCGGTATTAACGTTCCTTTCTAGCAGATGGCCAAATACAACTTTGTGTGATGGATTGATCCCCATGAATGGTACATTACGAGGTACGTGGATATGTTGTGGGAGCGAATCGTTGACTTGGAGGCACGGATTGAAGGTCTTAAAGAACACAACGATGACCTCTATCTGTAGATGCAGCATGAGAGGGGAAACAAGAAGGTCATCAACATAGAAAGTTCGTATGATCCAACATGCTGCTGCGTGAACCCTAGTTGCATATGTGCTTACCACTACAACGACGGCCAGCGACGTCCAAGGTGGCCCCCTCTGCAACACTCTATGTGGGTACCACGAGGCTCATTCCACATGTAGGCACTGACCTATAAGGTTGTACCATAGTACTCTCCCCTGTTGGTCGCGGTATTTTTCAATGTCATTAAACATGCAATCGAATGGTTTGCATGTTGGTGTGGTTGCTATTAATTGAGTGCACTATTCGAATGGTACAGGTGTTGGTGCGGTTGCCATTAATTGAGTGGTACTGGCATTGACACGGATCGAACAAACGAACATTGTAAAGAGAAGTACAACTAAGATCGCAAAAATATTGCAAACATCACTTAGTAAATAAGAAATGTAAGTAGTACATAAATAATAAATGTACAACCAACACTACCCTCCTCCAACAGTCTCCCCAGCCCCCCTCTGTCGCCACCCTAGCCCCCTTCGTCTCCGCGTCCGTGTCCTCCCGTACGGCCCTGCTTGGCCGTCTTCCATAGCAGCATGTTGTCAACAAATGTCGCACGCCATCGCTCTGAGTAGGCTCTGTCTGCACGTCCCATCGATGAGCCAACAGAAATAGGTGGAGCATGCAGAACTTTATGGTGCAGTTGCGCATATTCAGTTGAAGTGCCACCACAAGAAGCCTCCTGGTGCGAATCTCGTCATCCCGGTTGAGCGTCACGTGCGGCAATGAGTCAAAGTCCATAATGCACCTGGTGAAGCAAAGGCTGTTGTCATGCTCCACCTTGTAGTAGAAGCACCTCTATAGTCAATGAGACTCCCACTTTCGTCCATGTAGAATTCGAAGGAAGCCCTTTGAACAATTGCCCCAAAGCTGCAGGCTAACGCTACACAAGTTTGAGTACTGCCCCTCGCCTAGCCGCTTTGGCTAGCACCGCGTGTTGTGCAGGGAGGCAAAGACCACCACACTGGGGAGGACGCCCTCCGAATGGCCTGTCCAGGAGTAGACGGTAAGGCATGTGATGGCATTTGGTGTTAGCTGCTGGAGCTCCAACTCGTACAGGTGGAGAAGATCACCCATGAAGCATGCGGCAAGGATGCAGAGCCTGGCATCAATGTAGGCCGCAAATTACCACCGTCTCACCCTCCCGCAGCCGCGAGATGACCTCATCACCGGCGGGAAGGCGAATAAGCTCGCAGGACGAGACCTGGTTGTCACGCACGAGTGCATCTAGCAGCTCCTCCATCGTAATCAACTGGCCGAGCGTATTCTCGAACACGCCGGTGACCATCTCCAGCACCTTCCATCACTTGCTGGTAGCGAGCTCAGACCGCTTGTCTTCCCCACCATGAATACTTGACATAGCTGATGCGCCAATGTGATCGCCGCGGGCACTTTCGTGGCCCATCCCGAAATAGCAAAAGCACGATGGAGGAAAAGCGAACGGCGAATCCGCAATGGCGGAAAAGTGATGATGACCAAAGCAATGACAATCGGCGATGGCCAGGAGCAAGAGAGAGGAAGCAAATAGCCCAAAAGCTAAGCGGCATGGTGCTTAAGTACCAGGCGTGATAGGCTCATTTAATGCCGGTGTGGCGGGCGTGGGTTTTTAGGGGACGTGAGTGCCCCCGTAATTAGTGCATTGACCCATGTCACACAACCAATAAACGAGACCATTGCCACGTGTAACGCACTCGCAGCTATCACGCGTGCCCATGGCACTGGCAAAAAGGGCAAGAAAACCAAGGAGGCAACCGTCCAGTGCACCAAAGGGACTAGGGGGCCAAAGAGCAGGTGGCATGGTTTCAGCTCACCAGAATCAAAGTCCTTTACCATAAGAGACTACTGTTGGGGGAGTGATCTCCACCTTGACCCAATCAGCCTACTATGCTAGAAGGCCCAAAAAGGACGTAATGGTTAGGCAGGCCCAAAGAGGGCCACGATAGGAAAAAGACGCGTTTACCTTTATTATTATAGACCCCAATAGGGGCATCCATATAAACTTTTTTATAGCTATAAATATATTCCTTATGACGCCATGGAAGAGAGAAAATTCTTTTTTTTTTGTAAAAGAAAGGGCTATATCTCATACATGACACACCTACTCTACATCCACTCCCTATTATAAGTTCCAGGTTCTGAACAATCCCTTTGTGGTCTTTTTATAGCCCCCATCATCTACTATTTGTTCTGTAAACACAGCCAACATGTTTGGACAAGTGTATCAAGCCAAATAACTTCAGTTAGGAGGTCACACCTTTGCTAAATACTCCAAAACTTGTTTTGGGCTAAGTAGCAATTTTACCAATCGGTGTTAGTACTACATCTTTTGCTGGTAATGTACAAGTCAAACTAGGCAACAATAATTAAATAGCCAAAGAAGTCCAACTAAAAGGCGTAACTCGGCCAAGTGGCAGGCCGAAGCAGCAAGCAAAGAAAGATCAACACAAATCATGATGAGCAAACACAAACCTACCAACAGTGGCAAGAACTAGGATCCCCCTCTCCTCTCCTCTCCTCTCTTTCCCACTCCCACCCATCCAGTCGCATCGCTCTCCATCTCTCCCGCTCCTCTTTCCAAGATTCTCCCCTCCCCCAATCGCCAAGAAAAGGAAAGAAGGGAACTAACAATCACCAAAAAGATCGGTGGTGTGAGGAGGGAAAGCGAGGAGAGAGTTCTTCTCCTGCGAGAGGCAGCTCGGCGTTGCGAATTGAGGCATATCTATCCATCGATTCCATATCGCTCCCTGCCTCAAGATGAAATTTTGATGCTGGATTCCAGCTTTGTCAGAAGACTTTACCGCCTGGGTATCTCATCAACTTGCTTCTTGCTATATCCCTCGTGGTTCTGTTTCCACTTGAGCTGTGTGGCCAACTCCCCAGCAAGACTTCACTCTGCCTCCAGTTTTGTAGTCCACTCTCAATTAGTTAGGTGTGTTCTTCCAATTTGGATAGCTCACCAATTTTTGAAGGAAATTGCTGTCCTTTTTCTCGAATGCTCAGTGGTGAGGTCTCCTGTCCCATGCAAACCAGATTCATATTTGATCCTTTAATCTGGTTGTCACAGCCTCTAAGATAACAACATCCTTTGGATTACCAAGTTCTTGATTCCTTTTCTTTTCTTTCTTGGCAACTTTGTTGAGCAACTTGTCCATTGACTGTACAAGGAGATTGTTCTTGGCGCATTCTGCCACAATGGATGATGGGGTGGACCTCCCAAGCCAATTGCTCTTCTCCCACCCAGAGATTCCTGGCAGTTTTGATGAGTTCTTGAACAACACAACCTGCACTCACACGCACACCTGCAACCCTCCCGGTCCGTCGGCCGCCATGCACACCCACACCTGCCTGCACACGCACACCCAGGTCTTCGCCACCGGCGGCGAAGACAACGGCAAGGAAGACCCGACAAAGCCCCGGAGGCCGTTGGGGAACAGGGAGGCCGTGCGCAAGTACCGGGAGAAGAAGAAGGCGCATGCGGCTTTCCTGGAGGAGGAGGTCAAGAAGCTCCGTGCTGCCAACCAGCAGCTCCTGAGGAGGCTGCAGGGTCATGCAGCGCTTGAGGCCGAGGTGGTGAGGTTAAGGAACCTCCTGTTCGATGTCCGGGGCAAGATCGATGCGGAGATCGGCGCATTTTCTTTCCAGAAGCAGTGCAGTGTTGGCTCTGTGGTGTGTTCTGACGCAACTCTGTGCTTTAATGGGAATTCCGAGGTAGGAGTCTGGGAGGAGAGCTCTAGAGCAGCAGCAGCAGATTGCCTGATCGATGGAGACGGCAACATGTCCCAAGAAATCGATGTTCCAGAAGCGATGCATTCCATGGATGTTGTTGCAAGCTTGGTGACTCCTGCTTCTCTAGCTGAATGAGTGTGTTCAAGGGCTTGCTTGGCATTTTTGCGGATCTGTGCCGGCTTTTTGGTACGTAATTTAGGGGTAAAATTTTTGCGAGTCAATACACTCTCATGGAATAAAAGGGTGGCAATGAGCCAATGAGTATAAGGCCCTGTTAACTTTTAAGCCAAGTCAGACTATGGGCCTGTTCTTTACCTCACAAGTCGGCGGCTTTTGGCTTTTGCTACAGTACCTAACTTTCAAACGGAGTATTTTCTCAAGACGAGATCTACAAGTTAAACGATCTACACGTTAAAAGCCCAACATCTGTACCAACCAAAATCGCAAGTGAGTATCTGTCTCTCCGTAATCTGTACCGTAAACAGCTAAAATTCAAAAATTTCAGCCAAAAGCCATAAGCCGCAGCCGAAAAGAACAGGCCAAGATGTCAAATATATCCTTCTTTTCAAAAAGAAGAAGGAACAATTATATATAAACGTGAGTTTGTTGTTACTGCATGACTTTTCATTATTCAGAAATTGCTTTACAACTACGAAAGTGTGATTATTATTGTTGGGGGAGAGTCTCTGCGCTATCTCAGGACCACGACCACCTCAGAGCTTTGGCAACCTCGGTGAAATCCATGAGACCAACCTCGGTGAGGTTCGCAAGACCGATCTGGGCGAGGTTCACAAGACTAACTTCGGAGAGGGTCCGGGGCTAGCTCGGAGGAGGTCTGGGGCTAACTCCAGACGGAGTCTGAAGTCAGCCACGAACTGACCCCGAAGTCCCGAATATGGCAGGGCCCACGCGGGGCAAAGGACGTAGATACCCTTAGGAGTAATCTAGACCCTAAGGGTAAACTTGTAACTTCACTCGCCTTCCTCTCCACCTCTATAAATAGGACCTCTTGTAACATGAGAGGGAAGAGGCTATTTTGTAACTATAGACACTCATATTGAATACACTTAGTCATTTGTATGCTTCTCCTTGAGTCCCTCCATATTCTCGGTGGTCTCCGTATTTGACCGGTGGTGCTTCTAAGTTTACTGTATGGACCCGTACCGACAACAGTTGGTGTCGTCCGTGAGGACTCGAGCAAGAAGTCATGCCACCTAAGAAGGGAAATGCAAGGAAAGTCACCAAGGTGGTGCGAAAACCCCTCCAAGACTGAAGTCAAGCCAGATCGTAGCCCTTGCCGCCCCGGGGTTGGAGTCGCAGCCAGACCTCTCCACGGAAGCTTCCCGGGAGGCCGACCCTTTGAATGCTCGCGAGGAGGTGGAGCGGGAGTTGAAGGAGCTCCGAATCTGCAGTCTGCGGCAAAGGCCCACCAAGTGGAGAAATTTTGGGCACAACTCAAGAGGGCACAAACCAAAGCAAGACCCCCGCCACCCGCGGAAACCCGGGAAGCTGAGGAGCTGAGAAATCAGCTGGAGGAAGCATGGGTATCGGCATGGGAGCCAACATGCCCTAAGGTCCCCGAGGTCGAAGCCCTTCGAGCTGAGCTAGCCGAAGTCCGCGCTCGGGTGAACCTGCCACCTTTGGCCAGAGTCCAAGATGCCAACTATTTTTGAGCATAACTTGACCAAGTGCGAAGGGAAGCCTTTACCTCGACAGGGGGCGTGGGAACGAGCCGAGGACACTAAGGGGCTAGCTTGTCCCAAGTTGGCTAAGTGCAAGATCTAGCACCTAACTCCACGTTGGACCTCGCTCGTACCCTCTCACCTCAAAAGGCTCCCGCCCATGAGGTTGTCAATCTCGTTGACCACTCGAACCCGCTGAGCCCAAGCTTGCAAGCCACGCCATGGCCAATGTGTTTATGGATGTCGAAGGTCACCAGGTACTCAGGGAGCTCTGACTCGATGGAGTTCGTCCGTGTGTATGAGACCGCCATAGTGACGGCGGGAGGAGGCAAAGCCATAATGGTGAAAATCTCGCCCCTGGCCCTCTCAGGGGTCGCTCATTCCTAGTACCGCTCCCTCTCGTTGTGCTCAGTGTACTGTGGGAGAAACTTTGGGAGAAGTTGAGCAAGCACTTCCAAGGCAGCTGAAACAAGCTGGTTACGTCCTCCGAGTCCAAAGACTTCATGCGTCGATTCATCTACATCCACTGCCAAGTCCAGGGCATCTCCGACATAAGTGCCATCAAGGCCACACGCCGAGCTCTACACAATGAGGAGTTGGCTGATAAACTAGATCGGAAGGAACTGAAGATGGTGACGGGGCTACTTTCCATCATGGAGAAATACTCTTAAGTCCGAGGAGGAGCGAACTCGCAGGGAGGCCAAGACCTCGGCCGCTACGGCCCTCCTGCACTCACTTGACCCCGAGGCCACTGAAATATGGCAACACCACCACTGCCTTGTGTACCATGTCAAATCCAAAGACGCTCAGCCGCAACGCCACCGTGAAGAACATCACAACGACCACCAGGGCCACCACCATAGGCGCGAGCATGAGGGCAGTCAAAGATGGGAAAAGTGATGCCTCGACCACTGCAACAACTGTTGCTACTATGACATTCGTGGGTAGACTTATCAAGAGACTTCAAGATGCACACTTGTTGCCTCCGTGCGATAATTTCACAAACAGCAAGCCTAGGCCATGGCCGATGCGCAACATACCTCGAGCGCTCCTCTTCGACTTGAGGTGGCAAGACAAGCCGCTAACCTGCCACATCGCAAGGTGCTTCTGATCACTAGGGAAACAAACACGCCTTCACATCAAAGTGGCGACGTCAGACCTACAGCCGCCAAGTGCACCACATTGGCATGACCCCTCCAACTGAGCTCCCACAATGGGTCAACACTCCCATCATTTTCAGCTCGAAAGACACAACTGGAGTCACCCTCCCACACCACGATGCCCTGGTGATCTCTGCCTCCATTGTCGGGTGCAAAGTATGGTGTGTGTTCATAGACGGGGGAAGCTCCATGGACATCATGTTTGCCTCCACATTCGATAGGCTCAAAATCTCATGGTCACTCCTGTTAGAGCCCGGTGTCTTGCTTCTCGGTTTCGACAGTGTGCTAGTCCTGACCCTTGGCAGGATCAAGCTAATCGTGGGGTTCAGGGCCGGGGGTGGCACTCGAATGCTGAGGACTGACTGAAAGTCTGCTAATGCTGTGGGAACATTTGGCATGGTTGTGAACTTGTGATTTGCACATTTGTACACTGTGTTCACTGCTCAATGCTTATTTCTAAGTCAACTTACATTTCGCATCTGAGAAAGTACTGCCGCAAAGAACCAGATAGGATTTCAGCCAGCCTCGGGCAAACAAGTTTGTTGTTTTTGTGCACTTGTCTTCTTTCAGATCTACTGTTGCTCATCATGGAACCAACGAATAGATTGATTTGCACTAATACTGACTGACACTGCTGCTCGATGCTTGTTTCCAAACAGTAATCTGACCAGTCTGGGATGCACACTTGTCTTCAGTTATGTGATTCTGGATTTATAATGCCCACTAGATGTATGCAGAGAATTGGTTTTAAAATTTATAAAGGAGAATTCAAGAGGCAAGGAGTAATATATTCTGAGAGAATAACCTGTGCAATGAAATTTTATGTTCTCTCAAGCCAAAAATATTCAGAAACCAATAGCAGGGGTTGGAGATCAGGTAATATTCGGTAGAAATGGAACTATGTCATGTAGGAGTGGTAGATTTTATTCATACCGGAATTGCTTGGTTCAGAGAATTTTTCGAAGTGCTAAGACCCCAGTTTAAAATTTGTAAGGACGAAACTGGTTGCATTTTGTAAGAAATAAACTCTGTTAGGAATGTAAGAGAAAAACTGGGAAGCTACTTTTTTTTTCGAAATGTAAGAGAAAAACTGGGAAGCTAGCATCTGCCGCTTTTTTAGCTTTACATGCTATATTCCGATGTTGACGCAATGGATCGTCTGGGAGAGGCACTATTCTAGTTTAAACAAGTTGGCCATGGTGGATTCCTGATCCCCCCTTTGCACCAAGCACAGGGAATGGATTTTGATCGGACAAGACATGGTTCACCTGGCACGAGTCTACTCCCTTTTAAAAAGCAAGGAGAAAGTATGATTTAGCTTGGCAATTGGCACTGTTATAATGGTGGATCAACAGTTGCTAGTACAAGATAATCATGGCATCATCTTTACACAATTATTATCGAAGCACTGTTGTTCCCTTCGATATGTAGCATTGCTTGCGAAGCTACTCTTGCCTATGAAATGTTTTTGTGTAGCAAAAATGCTGCTGTCACTGATCAGAAACATTTTCAGCAGTAGCAGTTCTGCAGTTGCAATTTTTATTTTGTAGATCACCATCAAAACGCAACTTAATGAATTGAAACACTTTTTCTAGTATGTATAGCGTAATTGCCGCAAACATTATGTTAATAGTCATCTCCATCATTGACAGTTCCAGAATTTGTAGCCTTGTAGGTTGCTTATTGGCTAACCACTCTTTGACCCCAGAAGCACCAAGTAATTTATCGAACATGTTGTTCTTCGCCCTCATAAGTCTTTCGCTTATTGCAAGACCTTTCATTTTCACTTGCGACTAAGATTTCTTGTATGTTGCAAAATTAAAAATGCATACTACGTTTTCAGCTCCATTTATCAATTATTTATTCATAGTTGATAGAAAATATATGGATTATTTAGGTAGGCTGACATCCCTACGCCAATATGACGTGATTTTGCACGAGCGCACGTCTCCACTAAATGGTCCACAAATGATCAAATAGAGTATTTCAAGTCTCTACGAATGAAGGAACTTGTATATGTGTCCACTCAATGTTGCATGATGTGATGATACAACCAACAGATGTTTGTAGGGGCAGTC
The DNA here is from genome assembly GCA_017311315.1 of Dendrocalamus latiflorus. Taxonomy (NCBI): domain Eukaryota; kingdom Viridiplantae; phylum Streptophyta; class Magnoliopsida; order Poales; family Poaceae; genus Dendrocalamus; species Dendrocalamus latiflorus. Next base: position 5,438,033 of record CM029661.1, read on the forward strand.
CCAGGACAGTGACATCACTTGCGTCTACAGCATGCCACCTAGGATTGAATAAAAAGTGGAGGAGAAATCGGGAGAAATTAAAACCAGCTCCCGTTTGCTCGCACCACAGAGTTTTGGGCGGCGTGGACGCAGCGGCGGGTCGACACGTTCGCGTGCGCTCGGTCCGCGCAGGTCGCTCGAATGGAGGGGTAGTTTTGTCTTTTCGCACCTCTCGCGGTCTCGCGCGTACGCAAGCGCCCGTGCCGCCTCCCCCTCCTCCCCCGCTCCCCCGCCGCCTCCCCCCTCCTCCCCTGCCGCCTCCCCCTCCTCCCCCGCTCCCCCGCCGCGGCCCCCTCCTCCCCCGCCGTCTCCCCCGCTCACCCGCCGGCCGCCACTTCCCCCTCCCCCTTCCTCCCCCGCCGCCTCCTCCTCCCCCGCCGCTCCCTCCTCCCTCCTCCTCCCCCCTCCCCTGCCGCCCCGTCCTCCCCCCTCCCCCGCCGCCCCGTCATGTTGGCTCCCGTTTGCTCGCACCACAGAGTTTTGGGCGGCGTGGACGCAGCGGCGGGTCGACACGTTCGCGTGCGCTCGGCCCGCGCAAGTCGCTCGAATGGAGGGGTAGTTTTGTCTTTTCGCACCTCTCGCGGTCTCGCGTGTACGCAGGCGCCCGTGCCGCCTCCCCCCTCCTCCCCTGCCGCCTCCCCCTCCTCCCCCGCTCCCCCGCCGCGGCCCCCTCCTCCCCCGCCGTCTCCCCCGCTCACCCGCCGGCCGCCACTTCCCCCTCCCCCTTCCTCCCCCGCCGCCTCCTCCTCCCCCGCCGCTCCCTCCTCCCTCCTCCTCCCCCCTCCCCTGCCGCCCCGTCCTCCCCCCTCCCCCGCCGCCCCGTCATGTTGGCTCCCGTTTGCTCGCACCACAGAGTTTTGGGCGGCGTGGACGCAGCGGCGGGTCGACACGTTCGCGTGCGCTCGGCCCGTGCAGGTCGCTCGAATGGAGGGGTAGTTTTGTCTTTTCGCACCTCTCGCGGTCTCGCGCGTACGCAGGCACCCGTGCCGCCTCCCCCTCCTCCCCCGCTCCCCCGCCGCGGCCCCCTCCTCCCCCGCCGTCTCCCCCGCTCACCCGCCGGCCGCCACTTCCCCCTCCCCCTTCCTCCCCCGCCGCCTCCTCCTCCCCCGCCGCTCCCTCCTCCCTCCTCCTCCCCCCTCCCCTGCCGCCCCGTCCTCCCCCCTCCCCCGCCGCCCCGTCATGTTGAACTCGCGAGAGCAGGCCACCACTTGCGCACGCACAGATCAGATCGGATCGATCTCTCCCCCCTCCCCTCACGCGCAAGAGCGGAGATGGAGCCGTCCACCGCGGAGATGGAGTCGGGCGTCCTCCGGCGACCCTCTCCCGACGGCGGTTTGTCGCCGCCGATCTGTTCACCCGTCGTTGCACCGCCGATCTACTCGCCCTCACCTCCCTCCTGGTTACCCCCGCGGCGGCCAGTGCGGCAACCAGATCGGCGCCAAGGTCTGGGAGGTGGTCTGTGCCGAGCACGGCATCGACGCCACCGCCCGCTACAACGGCGGCTCCGACCTCCAGCTCGAGCGCGTCAACATCTACTACAACGACGCCTCATGCGGCTGCTTCGTCCCGTGCGCCGACCTCATGGACCTCGAGCCCGGCACTATGGACTCAGTGCGCTCTGGCCCTTGCGGCCACATCTTTCGCCCCGACAACTTCGTCTTCAGCCAGTCCGGTGCCGACAACAACTGGGCCAAGGGACACTCACCGAGGGCGCCGAGCTCATTGACTTCGTCCTCAACGTTGTCCGCAAGGAGGCCGAGAACTGCGACTGCCTCCAAGGTCAGTGTGCCTCTACTTTCTTCATCTTCCCCTCGCTGGAAGATCCGCTGCTCATCTCCAAGATCCACAACGAGTACTCGGACCGCATGATGCTCACCTTCTCCGTCTTCCCCTCGCCCAAGGTCTCTTAGAACCTGGAAATTATTTGACTCCATATCTATGACTTGAAGGCTAGATTCTGCACAGCAGTGCATTTTACCGCACCAATTTCCCATATTTGATAAGAAACTGATGCTGAATTTACATAAAGTACAAAGAGCTTAGTTCTTTATTTACTCTATCCATGTCCTTTATGCTTAGATTATCTGAATTTGATATATAACTTAAGTCTTTTATTTACTGCATCTCTGTCCATGGTGCTTCAATTGTCGTATTATCGAAGAGTGAAGCTGATATATATAACGAAAGGCTGCCTTTAATTTTTCAGTTTGTTAGGTGCAGGGTTTTTGGGTATTCCTATATTATAATGCTAATCACTGAGTCACATTAAGTGAATGTGTTGTGGCAAAACTATTGCGTGATCTTATGGCTTATTGTGCATCTGGAACTGGTCATCTTGAGCTCATAGTAGGTTGGTTTTCTATTTACCTTGTGATTCAAAGCTCAGTTCTGTTCAATCTTGATTATTATTTGTGAATTTATCTTGGACTCCTAATTGATAAAAGCACGTAGTATCCATTTGATCAAGGTAGAAACTACTTATATGGGTACTCAGCTCAAAATGTCAACAAGTTAGTTGTCCTGGTTGTGGTTGGTCTGCTCTGTATATTGTGAACTTTTTGAGCAATATTTCTACGAACTTCATTAAAACTTTGATTATTTGATCTTTTTACTAAAAGAAAAAAAGAGATAAGTTTAACGATGTGCTTTCATAGTACTATTATTCAGTACTAATATTGGTGTGTCAAATGATTTTTTCAGGGCTTTCATTATTGCAGAAATCTATGTTGTCCACAGTCATTTCAAAAGAACAGGCAGAGGCAGCTCAGGATCTCTTGCAGAAGGCTATTTCTTCCATCCATTTGCTGAAGCTGCCTGTATAGTTATCCTCGGCATCCTTCACTTGGTCCCATTTCAGTGGTTTCCAGTACATTTTAGACAATTTCTCCTTGCAGGGCCTGTTGCTTGATTTTGGAAGGAATCCTCTTATGTTTCCCTGTGTTTTGGCTCAATAGGCAAGGTATTTTGACTCCATCGACCTGTGGCAGGTAAAAGACTTTGACATCGACATTTAGATCATGGCATGTGGTAATGTCTTAGGGATTGAGATGGTTATTTAGTAGTGCCTGCCGTTATCTGTAACATTTAGAAAATTCATGCTTGCTGAATCTGATGCCTGTTAATTATCTGTGGCAAAAAAATAAGAACACCGAGAGATGGAACACAAGATATCCTTACCAAGGCTGTTACTTTCAGTGATTTTTCTTACATAGAGATTTCTGTGTTACCATCCTTTTCATGCTGATGCTCTACTGCTTTTGGCAGCATCACTTGAAAAAAATTATTGGATTTTGATGGCAAAGCAACAGTCCGAGCTGTTCATCGAGTTTGTGATTTACCCAAATCAGATATAGGCTCATGTCCTTCTGAGGTGGTAATACAAGCACCAGAGAGGCTATGCGACAAAAAAGGTACATTGTCGATATTTCCTATTTATATTGATTTTAATATTTAGTTGGTTGATGTATTAATTTTACCGTTCATGTATAAATTTTTTGTTATATTTACCGAATCTTACACCTGACAATAGCCAGGGGTTAATACCCTATCTAATATTTGTATCATTTCAGAATAGATGTTCATGGTTTGTAAGTCATTCTAATATGATTAAAGTACCATTAGGTCTCGGACTAAAATGCAGTTGTGCAGATTTTTCAATGCATATGCATGTTTTCATTTCTACTTGTGTATTTTTGCAATATGGATAATGCATACGTTTCATTTCTACTGAATTATACTGTAACAAACTTAACGATGTATACATTTTGCTATTGATGGTGCCATTTCCTTTTTTTTGCCTCATGAAGAAATCCTATCTACGGTTTCGACTTCAGCCCACCTGCTAGAAATGCTCTCTCTTAACATCTTTTTGCATGGCTGCATGCCATGTCCTGATGCACTTGGATGAACAGGCTGAAGAAGGGCAAGGGTCTGAAGGTAGCAACAAGACCTTGGTAAGCAACCTTGGGTTTCATCACCTCCTGCAGATAGACATGTAAGGGATCACCTCAGCCATCTCGGCGAGGCAGACCGGCGGAGGCGCCGATTGGATCCGGCCTCCCCCTCCGGCCTCCGCGGCTCCCCCTCCGCCTTCGTGCCGACCGGATCCGGCCTCCGCGGCTCCCCCTCCGCCTCCGAATGTGCTCTGTGCTCGCTGCTCCCTCAGAACCTCAGTGCTGTTTATTTGCTATGTGTTGACAATGTGTTGGATGATTCAGTAGGGGAAGTGATCAGTGATGTTGTTTGTTGTCATTAGTTTGTTCATTTAGCACTGAAATGGTATGCATGGTCAGAGATGTATCCAAGTATGTTGTTTACTTTTCTCTTGTCCTTGTGATCTTATATGCAGCTGAGGCCATCATACTAGGATTTTAACATTTCATTGTTATGCTGGCCACCACTGTCATCATACCAAGCGCACCTGTTCCTCAGATGGGAGGAGGAAATGTGAGTACCAAAACTTATGCACTGAATATCAGTTATATTCACTTGCTTGACATATGAGTTTGATGTTGCTGAACAAGTATAAAAGTTTGCACTAGATTTGCAGGTTTTGTCCAAGCTAAACATCTAAATGATAGATACTGTCTTTTGTCAGGACGAGAAAGCCTAGCTAATTCAGACGCTGTTGTTTGTTGCTGGCACAAACACCTTATTCCAAACTTTCTTTGGGTTGTGTCTTCCGGTTGTAATGGGTGGCTCATATACTTTCATTGTGCCATCTCAATCATCTTGGCTAGACGGTACAACAATGAAGCAGACCCTCGCTAGGTACTGCCCAACAGCTTGGTCTTCTCATGATCGTTCTTTTTTTTATCTATTTACAAGTTTGTTGAGGAAAGCTAACAAGTTTGTATCGCTGTTGTAAAGAAATTCTTACGGACCATGCGGGGAACACAAGGTGCTCTCATAATCTACGTTGCGTGGATACTTCACAAAAGTTTGCGAAAATAAAGCAATTTGCTACATCAATATAAAGGTATTCTCGGTCCCTTATAAGAATTCATTAATTTCTTATTTTTTTTAATATTTATTACATATATATAAACGTATCGCCGTATCGGTATTTTTGGAGAAATGACGAATCGCGGTATCGCGTATCCGTATCGGTATCGGAGTACCTGGGCAACATAGGGCTCCACTACACACTGAAGCAACCATCTACATATTTGTACATTCTTAATCATGTCGAGTGGGGAAAATGGATTATGTTCATGGCAAAGGAATTCTACTGACCACACTCGCTCCTTCACGCCGTGGGCGAAACGCCCCCCGACCACTTATACCGTGGTCGAAGCAACCTCTAACCACTCGCACCGTGATCGAAGCACTCTCCGACCGCTCAAACCGTTGGTCTTAGAAACCTCTGACCACCTGCAATGTGGTCGAAGTGCCTTCCGACCGTGTTCACCCCGCTACAACGTGGTCAAAGCATTCTCCGACCACGTGCACTCCTTCACAACGTGGTCGTAGCCCCATACAATCAAGTATGCAAGTACTTGGCTGTGCCCAAGGTCGTTTATGACCGCCCAAAAGCACTTACGACCACTTCATAGCCATTTACGACCACTCAAGGTCGTTTAGGACCACTCTGTGTCGTATACAACCACTCCATGTCGTTTACGACTGCTCTGTGCCGTTTACGATCACCCAAACCTGTTTACGACCACTCACTGCCAAGCTACGACCATGCAGTTGAACTCCCGACCACGCGGTCGAATTTACGACCACACGGTCGAAGCTATGACCACATAGTCGTTTAAGACTGTGCGGTCGAACGGATATACGACCACGTAGTCGTCCCGACAATCGTCTATGGGTCCCGCCTGTCAGATTTGTCGCCATTTCTCGAATTTATTCAAACAGAGAAGTTCACATGGTCATAACTAAGTCATTTTAACTCTGAATTTAGTGAAACAAACTTCTAAATTCATCTAAAAAGAGTGGTCGTAAAAGCTACAACGTGGTCGTACAGCCTCCCGATAGTCTACGACCACGGTCAGAGTGGTCGTAAAAGCTACAACGTGGTCGTACAGCCTCCCAATAATGCACAGCGTGGTCGTAAACGACTTGACTCAATTCCGACCACGGTCAGAATGCTACAACTATGCAGAAAATGTTCAAAACAAACTTAAATTTCCTAGAGGCACGAGTCAATTACTCATCACAAACATGGGGTAATGACCACATGGTCTCTCAGTTCCTCTACATGCACTTTGTACTATTGTTTTATGATCTCACTTCAACAATGTTGTAGGGCGCCGCGAAGCGCGCTCCCTTTTCTAGTTAAAGAAAAGACAGATCGTATCTCATGCAAGATACAGTTTGGACACATAGAGTAACAAGCAAGATACAATAAAAACTTGCATTAGGGAGAAGGGTTGTATTTAATTACACTATTTATGGGGGCAAGCTGTATTAAACCATCCTACCTGTCTAGTCCTAGGAGTTGGGCCATGCTTTTCCGAGAAGGGCAGGCTCGGTCAACACAGGATGGCACAACATGTGGCGAGCCGAGCCGAGCCGGCATGGCCCGAATTACCAGGCCAGGCCTGAGAATCAGGCACATTAGGCGGCACGGCACGATAAGCTCCAATGGGCTGTCCTCGAGTCGGCACGGCCAGAAATTCCCAATGCAGCCTGATGCACCTCATCGATGTCACCATGGCTGTTGAGGAGGGGTGAGGAAAACCGCTGTCATGGCCCATCGCTGACTCGCCATCCCAAATCCCCCACACTTGGCTCTGCTCAAATCTGGGAGAGGGGAAGGGGACAACCATCACCGTCATGGTGGGCTGACCGTTGCTCTTCCAGCCACACTTGGGGACGATGGAGACGAATCTAGCCGAGGAGACGAAGGGGATGGGTCCACCAAACATAGGCACCAGGGAGCTCAAGGAAGGCACTCTACCATCAAATCCGATTTGCTCAAGCTCAAGGAAGACACACGACCGTCGGATCCGGCCACCTTGAACATGGGGAAGGTGCTCCACCGCTGTATCCGATTGACTTGAGCTCAGGGAAGACATGTAGGCACTGGATCTTACCAGCTTGAGCTTAGGGTAGACGTGCAAGCACTGGATCCAGCCAGCTTGAGCTCGAGAGAGACACTCCACCACCAGATCCGGTTGCCTCGAGCTCAAGGGAGGCACAGTTGCCATTGGTGTGAGCCAAGGAGACACGCAACTGCCATTGGTGGGAGTAAGAGGGGGAGGAGAGAGGGAAAAGAAGGGGGCGAGTCGGTGTGAGCCAGTGCGGTGGTAGAAGGGACGACGTGGTAGGAGCCAGTGCGGTGATAAAGTAGGGCGGCGTAGAGGTGGCTTAGATGAAGGGAGGAGAGGAAGGCAGGAAAGAGATAAACTAGGACTGCACATATGTTTTCTTTTGATTTGAAAACAGGGTTGGCCCTGGGCCGGCACAGCACAATGACGGCCTGTCATGCCCTGGGCTGTGTCTAGGCCTTGCTAGAGGTAAGTCATGCCAGGACGACATGGCACAAAGGGGTGGCCACGTCAGGTCGGGATAGCCCGACATGGTTCAAGCCTGCCAGCCCATGTTGTGCCAGCACAGCATGGCCCAACTCCTAGGTCTACACCTGTCCATCATTGTCACCCTAGCCTTCCGATGTCCACCACCATCATCCTACCAGTCGCTGTAGTCCCAGCCCAAGCCACGACAGCATCGCCTGTTTGTCATCGTCGCCACCGACCTCCACATCGCCCTCATCACTGTCGTGGCATCCACGATGTCGCACACCTCCAAGTGTTCATCATCGCCACAGATCACGTACACGTTGCCTGCCATTGCCATAAGCCAGATCTGGGCCTTGTTGGATGTAAGGTCGAGGAGGCTGACTAGAGGGGGTGAATAGGCACTTTTAAAAACACACTTTGGCTAAAACCGAGTTTACAATGCGAAAGCATAAATCAAATTCTGTTCTCAATAATTAAGACCTAAATATTCTAGGTTTATCTAAGTGCACCAACACCCTAAGTCTATGCCAAAGTTTGCAATCCTAGGGTAACAATCAATCAATTCAATTTTAATGAATATAAATTACAAGTAAGTAAATTGAGCACAAAAAAGCAAATCCCAATTGATGCACAATGTTTTATCGTGGTATTCGAAAACTTATTGGTTTCTCCTAATCTACATTGAGGTAGGCCCAAATGAATTGGACTAGCTCCGCAAATTAAGCTAATCATATTAAGTTTTACTAGTGGTAGCCATTCCTCCTATGGGTAGGTGAGCTCCAACCTTCACAACACGTCGGACCTTCTCATGAGCTTGTTTGAGAAGATCACTGGGTACAACGCCTCTACAGCTGTCTATGAGTAGACAACCTCCAAGAATAACATGTCAAGCCCTTTACTTAACTCTCGCCATGTGCAACTAATGCACATAACTCAAATAGATATGAAATCTACCTTTAGATACAACACATGCAACTAGATACCTTTATACTTGCTCACAAGGTGCAACACATACATAATTAAGAGGAGAGCCTTACACTAGCTCAAGTGAATAGACATGGAAGCAGCAACCTTCCTCCAATCGGCCACAAGGGGTATCTATAACCCCCACCATAAAAACTAGCACTTGGAATAAAATTCTAGCAAAAACAGTCGGGTCCAGTAGTGTCACAGGCAAACAGCCGATACTATTGTGACCGCAATGGCTAGAAAATTAGCTGTTACACCCACTATCGGTACTACCGCCCACACAGGGTCTGGTACTACCACTGGGTTTGGTTGAACCACCACATTGACTAGTCGAACCAGTTGACCAAGAACTAGAAAACACTGCTCTATGAAAAGCTACTACCGACAACTAATGCCAAGTAGTACCATAAGGCCGGGCATACTGCCTGGTCTAATCACTCGCCATGAACCAATCTGACTACCAACTAATGGCCAGCCAGACCACCCATATTGGACCGATCAGACAACTCTAGCCATACCGCCTCACTCATAGCGGTCATACTATAGGCCGGTCCGACCGCTCACATACAGCCGGTCTGATTGCTACGATTATACCGCCACACTAAGTGCAGTCATACCGTAATTCATTTTTCAATATAGACAAGGGTGCATATACTTCAACAAATTTGCAAAACATATTTGTAAATTATAATACCATGCACACAAGGATCAGGGTATGATTCGCAACAAGTTACAAAATATGTTTGCACACTTTAGAAGCATAATACAAGGATTGGGTACATGGACTCATCTCGTTTGCAAAACACATTTGTAAACCTAAATCACATCTATAAGGATTATGCATGAGCTTCAACTATTTGCAAAAAAAATATTTACAAATCTAAGCATCATGCCACAAATAGAAGGAAATATGGACTTCAATTATTTACAAAACATATTTGCAAATATAATTCACATGTCACAAGGATTATACATGAGGTACAACTATTTATAAAACACATTTGCAAATACTAGTATCATGTTAAAGAGAGTTAGAGCAAGTAAGATTAAGCTATCAACACATGATAAGACTCAAGTTACTAGACATGACCCCTCTTAATAGTACAGTAACTTATACTAGCAATCCGGCCTTCCAACCAAGCACTAAGACTGGTAAAAAACTAGAAACACATCCTTATAGTCTAGCTAGTTATACCTTTGTCTTAATCAACCTCTTGAAGCTTGATGAGGAACATCCTCACTTCAAGTGCGAGTCCGTGTCTTGATGTGCATTAATCCATGATGCATCTTTCACTTGCCCTCCATCAACATGTGATGGGTCTTCTCTTGACTTAATGATCAACATTATCATCCCCTCTCCGAGATCTTGACTTGATGCCCATCAATTTGTGATGTCATCCTTCATTCTGAACTTTGACTTGATGATGATCAACTCATAATGACATTCAAAGTCTTCATCATCATGGTGTTGGAACTGAATCCATCAGCTCCGATCACTGCTCATTGGGAGAAAACACACACGTGCTCTCTTCCCTGGAACGACACACGCACACGAGTAGGGAAGACGAATAAACATAGGAGAGACTTCTCTTTTTGCTATTACTCACAACACCTCGTTCTACGACCACTCGACTCTGACTACAACCACTCATTCTACGACCACTCGACTCTGACTATGATCACTCGTTCTACGAGCATTGTAGCTATGACCACTGTGCTACGACCACTATAGCTATGACTACTATAGCTATGACCACTATAGCTACGACTTCACATATACTAAAGTCTTCAACGGCCTTCGTGCTCGGAGTCTTCAACCATGGCTACTTCGACCACAATCACTTCGACTGTAGCTTTGACCATGGCTTCAACCACAGCTTTGACTACTCCTTCAATCATGGCTTCGATCACGTACAAATCATCAAGATTAATTCTAACATTCTCCCCCTTAATCTTGATGCGTTGACTCATCGATACAAATCACCCGCATCTTCTTGCCACACGCAGCGGCATCATCTCTTCGTCTTCTTTGTCGACTCCTCTAGCGACAATGGCTTTACACCACCGCCTTCGGCTTTACATCAAAACGTCACACAATGGCTTCACACTGCTGTCGTTGTCAGTCTCACACCAATTTCTCCTCGCAACAACAGCAACACCGCACTACCATTAGCATCGGCGTCACACCAACTCTTCCTCATTGATGGCCTCGGCCACCGACGCCAGCCTCCACCTCGCATGAAACCTGCCGCCACCCCTGGCATCCACTCATGGAGTCTACCATTACGCCACCTCTGGCCCCACTCATGGAGTCTTCCATTGGTGCTCCCGTCATCGCCACACCATGGCGATCACATCGTCGCCGCCGGTGTACACATCACGTGCAATTCTGTCACACCGCGTTGGCCTTGCCATGGCTGTGCGGACCTTCGTCGCCTTGCTCTTGAGCGCACGGTGCTGCAGCCGACTCGTCGCCAGCATCTGTGCACCTCCGCCTGACGCACGCTGCTGCGCACGTCATCACGCCGACCAGTGAGTCATCACTAAGCAGCTTCTCCTCACACCTTGCTCCTGGATCTTGAGGCTCTGATACCAACTATCAGAGCTGATGGATTTAGTTCCAACACATGGGACGTTACCTATTTATCCAACTCATAGAAAATGTTAGCCTCGGCCACCACGCACCCATCTCCAGCTCAGGTCCAGCCGATTGGGTGTAGGTAGCTTTAGGATGATCAAGGACAAGGGAGGCAGCACTCGGGTGGGTGAGGCGACGCAGGGAGGTGGTGGCTGGCTTGGGTACAGGTGGTGAGAGAAGGTGGGGAGGGGAGTGGAGGAGAGGGGAGAGAGAACGCGGGGAGGGGAGGAGAGGAGAGGAGAGAAGAGAGAGAACGTGGGGAGGGGAGCAAATAAATAAGGAGGTGTTAGAAACACTCGAGTGTTTTTGGGATTGAGAGCACTCAGATTTTGTGGGTGTTAGATCTCTATCTAATGTCCACATATTCAGAGCACTCACATTTTTTTTAGAGGATGGGGTATGGGAAAATCCGTTAGATGAAGATCCAATGTCTCATATTCATTTTTTGGAGGGGGGATATAGAAGATCCGTTAGATAGAGATCCAACGTCCCAAAATCTAGGTGCTCTCAACCCTAAAAACACTCTAGTGCTCCTGAGCACTTCTCAATAAATAAATAGAAAACTGTAGTATTGATTAGGTGGATCAAATAATAGACACAATGCATTAGAGAGATTATATCTAGTCTTGTATCTATATGACGTGGTAATCTGTAGACATGGGTTTACAATATCTGCACCGAGAATGCTTGTATACAATAGGCAGATGACAAATCTGGCAAGAAACATGAACCGTTTCAGCCGAGCTTACCTACGTCCTTGGGTTGAAAGTTCCAGCAATTATCTCATTTTGGCAAATGAACTTGGCATCTTGTCAACCGTGACCACTTCTCAATTTCCTTATGGTGAGCATGAGATATCAAGAGCGTCATCCTACGATCAAAGCCCCCACTCTGTCATGTGAGTGAGCAGTAAAATAGAATCTTCTTGGAAAGTAAAACCAGAAAAGGCAGCCTTGCAACAAGAAAAAAAAAAGAAGGCTGTGATTTCTCTTCAAATGAAATTTGAAACGGTCATGGGATTTGCCTGAATGAGTCCAACATACAAATTATTGCCAGCCTTTGTGGTTTATACAGTGTTCGTTCTACTCATGCATCGATCTTCATATATTGTACGATGAATCATGCATCGATCTTCATATATTGTACGATGAATCTTCCTGCTTGGAACGCACAAATCTCGTAGGAATTTTGCAACAAGTGGCAATTCCTGTAGGAATTCTGCAGAACTCCCGCATTCCAAACCAGCCCCACAAAAGTTGCATATACGAACAACTTGGCGAAATATTTGAGTACAAAAAAAAATTGATGAAATTTTTGCGAAGAGAAGTGCCCAGCACACTAGCCCAGCTCAGCAATGTGATGAAACTTACGGGAAGAAGAGCACACAAGTAGGGCTATAAATAAGCCGAGCTCGAGCGAGCTCACTACCTCAAGCTTGAGTTTGTTAGAGAATCGAATCGAACTCGAACCGAGCCTCAGAATCACCCGAGCCTAGAGTTAGGCTCAAGCTTGGCTCATTTATCTTTCGAGCCGATCTCGAGTCGAACTTGAGACGAGCGAAACACGAGTAATTCACGAGTCTTTAGCTTTTTATCTACCATAAACTTAGCCAACTGCAGTCTAATATTTATAAGCCCGGTGTGATTTGGACAATACAATTGATAAAAAAATTGAAATACATGTGTATGCACTTTAAAGAGTCATGCTTAGCAATAATGAACGAGCCTACTCGAGCTTTTCGAGCTCGAGCTCGATAAGTTTGCGAGCTTCAGCTCAAGCTTGAGCTCGAGCTCGATAAGCTTGCGAGTTTCGGCTCAAGCTTGAGCTTGGCTCATTTATAATTCGAGCCGAACTCGAGTCAAGTCTAAGACGAACCGAATCCGAGTAGCTCACGAGTCTCGAGCTTTTTTTACAGCCCTACACACAAAGAGCATATTGGCCCCATCCATCACCATCAGAAACGCCATCGGTGTTATCAGACAAGCAAAGAATCACCGCCCAAGGGATGTAGGGGTTGGAGCATGCAGAAGGCAGCCAATCTGCAAAAGTAGAGGTGTGTCTTCCAAGACAATTCCATCCAACCAACAGGGATGTAGCCAAGCAATACATACACCCTCAGAGAAGATTGCGATATACTCCCTCCAGTTCTATAATATTTATCGTTGAAGGCTTCTTAACTTTATGTGAAAATTTCTGTCGCTGGGTGCTTTAGAGGAAATTTTGGACGAATTTGCTCCTATAGTAATTGCTTTCTCCACATCTCATGCATGCATACGAAGCTTCGTTTCCTGCGCTGCATGTGGAGTAATACTTCCTGTATGGCTGCGAGACCAATATCAATGGAGATCACATAAAAAAAACGCAAGCAACGTGAATCGAAGCTTTGTGTGAAAATTCCTGTCGCTGGGTGCTTTAGAGGAAGTTTTGGACGAATTTGCTCCTATAGTAATTGCTTTCTCCACATCTCATGCATGCATACGAAGCTTCGTTTCCTGCGCTGCATGTGAAGTAATACTTCCTGCATGGCTACGAGACCAATATCGATGGAGATCACACAAAAAAAACACAAGCAACGTGAATCGAACTCCTAACCTTCTGCTTTGAGATGGCAGCCCTAACCACACGGCCTAGGTGCTAGTTGTGCTCAAAATTACCACGCAATGCTATTTAATATGGGCAAAATAGGGAATAGCCACGCTAATTAATCCCTCCTTGGTAAGTGAGATTATGTCCAAAACGACAGATATTATGAAACTGGAGGGAGTAGTCACTTTGCGTTTCCAAAATTGCGAGCAACATGTAGCATTCTCGGTTGTTCAAGAACGAGCTTACGCATAGCTCGAAATCATCTACACCGAAAAGGTAAAATCAGACAACCATTCAGACGCAACTCTCAGTAGTCAGGACTCGGGGCTATACACATTCGCCAGTTCTCCATAACTTAGTCTCATTGAGTTAGTTCATTAGCTTCTGCGTTTTCCAAATAAAGGAAATGAAGAAAAAACACCTTCTCTTTATGCAAAATCCTAAAGAACTGAGATCTGATTCTCGATTGGGTGCACAATGGTGGATGCTGCTAGTTCTCTGTTGCCACGGTAGGTCGGTAGCAATCACAAAAATCTTTACATCATTTCAAATGCTGTGCTCTCCAGTCAACTGCAAAATCTGTGTTGTCATCCTCTTCATCACTTGATGAGTCGCTGCTGGACTCCATGCCCATACCGACAGGTTTGCTATATGCTTTAGCGCTGCGTGCGGCTTTTGACTCCGTGAGCTGTTTCTTCAGCATATCTACTCGCTGCCTGTACTCCCTGTGTACAAATAAATGGATGGCAACAACAAAAATATTAACTTCGCTAAGCATGGGTGTTTGAACAGAACAAGATGTGGCAAAGATCATACTCTTGCTCTAAAGTCAAGTATTCTTCCCTCTCAGCAGCAGCATCAATCTACAATATACATGCAAAGTTTGCTAATATCAGCAGTGTGTAACTTATATTTGCAAGGTGTAGAGTACAAATAACGTAGAGTGAAGGCTAGCCTAACCTCCTCTTCTTCAAGGCGATCATCAACTTCCTGCAAGTCCTCCTGAATTTCCTTCTCAAATTCTTTGTATGCATCGCTGTGCAAGATTATTAATGTATTTCACATGAAAATTTCAGTGTACACGAGGAAACCAAAAATAACTGAATACCATAGTATCTTTGGTAAAAATCCAGTACAGCAATTTTTGCAGGAAGCATAGAGGAGAAAATAAGGACTCGTGAAAAACACAAAAAAAACATATATATTGAAGCACAAGGCTATTCCAGACTCCTGCAGATCTTGAACTTGACAGATGCACAGATGCAAATGGGTGTGGAAGTAACATGACTTAATTTTGCAAATCACCTTTTGCAAATCACCATCATTTGTTTGGTATTGTTAAATTATGCTGGTCAGCTTATGCAACAATAGACTGTCTCTATTGAAAGAAGCTAGCCAAGGTCATAAAAAGAACCTTGTACACATTCAAAGTAAAACCTGTAAATCCTGACACTACTTTATTAAGGGTAGATCTGGTGAGGATAATTATTATGGAAATAATACAACTGCAAAGCTATGCATGGATTTTCAATGGATGCAACACACTTGCAAGAGGTAGCCATGAAA
The DNA here is from genome assembly GCA_017311315.1 of Dendrocalamus latiflorus. Classification (NCBI taxonomy): domain Eukaryota; kingdom Viridiplantae; phylum Streptophyta; class Magnoliopsida; order Poales; family Poaceae; genus Dendrocalamus; species Dendrocalamus latiflorus. The sequence continues at coordinate 5,453,303 of CM029661.1, forward strand.
CCTTACTTGATATCAACTTTTGGAGGTTGGATACCACGTGCACGGAGATCCGCATCTTTGTTATCAAAGAAACCTTCTGGCAGTGCTCCTTTTACTTGAGCAGTTTCTGAACTCTTCGCTGCTTGAGACGATGGACTGGGCTCGCTGGGTTGCATATTATTGCCATTTTTGTTGCTATCAAAGAAGCCATCAGGGACACCTTTCACCTGTACACGATTTGAACTAGCAACGTTTTCTGGTGTTCTATTCGGCTCTTTTGGAGCTGGAGCTTCATCTTCGTCTTCTTCTGTATAGTCAAAAAAATTCCCTGGAAGGATTCCTTTGACATTGGTAGTGGCTTGGCTCCCTTTCTTTGGCATTTGGTCCAGCCTGACAGATGGTTTATTTGTGCTTGCTTCTTTGGTCTTTGGTTGAACATCAGCCACTTCACGACGCACAGACCTTCCTTCAGAACCAGTATCTAGTCATCAAAGTTGTTATATTAGGGCATTCAAGTGCACGAAACCTTGAGCCATATTAGCATAATAGTACTAGTAGGAAGCTCAACAGAAAATGGAGATGAACTAAATGTTCTCTATGTACAGAAGCTCTAGTGCCCTACAGAAAATACAACAATATTGGTATTAATGTGTTTCTATTCAGAAATTACAAAATGTTCAAAAACAATTTCCCAGTATATTAAATCCTAACACCATGTTCACTTAAATGATAACATTTTTGTAGGTTTAGTGGTTATCAAGTAAAGCTAAATCAGATGACAATTAGCATAAAAATACAAGGAAGAATATGGCAATGTTGTCCCTGTTGTTTTAAGAGGAAAAAAAAGTCCAATAGACTATATTGCATTAAAGCTCTGTAGAATCATGGTATCTGAGTGAGAATACATAGGCTTATTCAAACAAATGGCATATGAACATTGTAACAGTGGCAAACCAAAAGGAAAAATTAGATGTAAGCATAAAGAAAAAAGAGAGACAATTTCTTTGTCATGATTATGATAATTTACCTATAGACTTACCAACCACAGAAAGATGACAAATAACAGGAATACAGGATAGAAGCAAATGACTATAGAGTATAGACAAGGATGACCCAGTTAAATTTACATTTTGTATCTATAAATTGAGGGAGGGAGCGCTTCGGTATTCTCACCATCACTTTGCCTTTTCACTCCCTGGCTGTCAAAAAAATTGGCAGGTAATGTGGAAGATTTTGCTTTCTGAGACTCCGCTGGTTGTTCATGATTGACACTATTGCCACGAGATGCTGCACCTGCTGCAACTTTTGCAGCTGCAGCGGCTTTCGCCTGTACCAGGAATTGGCAAACTGTGAACTCAGTTCACAAACAATGTACGCAGGCACCTTTGATAGAAAATACACTTCAAACTCAAACGACAACTATAGTACTGAATATATATGTGTGTGATGTCATAAACCATCAGCTTCTTCTTGGAGCAGTTAAACTATGCTCGAGGGTCTGCAATTTCTACACAGAAATAATATGCAGCTTTCATGAAAAGAAATGTGCTACTTAATAGTATGCGGTAGCTAAATTTTAAAAAGGAAAAAAAAACAAAAACACCATGGTTATCAACGAACTAAAGCCAGTAACAACAACAAAGCCTTTTATCACAAACAAGTTAGGGTAAGTTAGGAATAAAATCTCCTCAAGATCAAAGAAACAAGAGCCTTGTAATAAAACCTATAAGGTAAAACCCTAAGCCTGCATCATACCATCTGAGCAGAGAGTCTAAAACACCACCCCTAAGCATTCTTCTTATATCATAATTTTAGTACATAGATCGCTAACTTCCATGCGCTTCTATCCAAAGCTAATTCTTTGGATATATTACAATCCCTCAAGCTCTTTTAACTGCTTTCTCTCACGTCAATCTTGGTCGACCTCTAACTCTTCTTACGTTTTCAGTACGTTTTAAAATTTCACTATGTACCGGTGCCTCAGAAGGCATCCGTTGGAGATGTCCACGCCATCTCCAGCGATGTTAGACAAACTTCTCTTCAATTGATGCTACCATCCCGCCTTGTGTGACTACAGATTCACCGCAATATCCTTATCTCTGCTACACTCATCTTCTATATATGTTGTCTTTACTCTTTTAGTCACCCAGCATTCTGCTCCATATAGCATTGCAGTTCTGATCGACGTCCTATAGAATTTACCATTTAACTTTTGAGAGACTTATCACATAGGATACCCGGTGCTTAGCGCCATTTCACCTATGGCTCACGTCTTCATCGATCTCACTGTCCCACTGTAGCATTGATCTCAAATATCCATGTATATTTGAACCTAAGTACCCAGGAAAAAGCAGAATTTTTTATGGAAGAACAGGAGACCCCTTCGAAAAACATGTTCTAATAGGGACAACAAATGTGTTATTGTTGAACTACCCAACACGTTTTATCACCCAAATAATGTGAGACAACCAATAACCGGACATTTTCTATAATAACAGGAAACTGGAAACCACATCAACGTAAACCTTATTGGTTGTCCTATGCTAGTACAGCACCTAGATTGGGTTCGGATTGAACAGTTACCTAAATAAACATGAGTACATGACAGCATACTCAACAAAAATGTATCTGTAGTAAGTAGTAACACTGTTGAATTTCCATATGGGAACTGACCTATGCTGGGCTTCTGGCACAGGAATCCCTTCATTCGTGTTTCTGTTAACATACCATTGTCCCGATTCTTCTTCTAAATGTCCAAAACTTTAATTTCACATAGGACATGGTAGCATAATAATGTATGTGTGACTGGCCTCAAACATCCGTGCAAGTTATCCTTAGAACATGACCAGCCAATTAAGACCCACATAAAAGTGCAAATCAGTCAACACGGGCAGGGTTTTTTTCCTCTGTTTACCTCATGATGTTTCCGCGAAACTTGGTGTGCAGGCCAAAGTGCATCAGACTTCAGAGTAACGTTGCAGACTCTGCAGATGGGCTGATCATATTCATTGTACCTGCAGAAGATGATGCACCTGGCTATTAGATACTTTTGTTGCTTAATTAAGATTCTCATGCCCTCACAGCCTCACTTCTCCAGATCAAAGTAAAAAAAATCCACATGGCGTGTGTTGTTGTAACTGAAGCTAGTTTTACCTCTCATGGTATTGGATGAAACCTAACACCGTTGCTCCCAAGATCTACGACAACCTCTACAACATAATGACAATGGAAGCCATTCCAACTAAAAATTCTCAATCCATACGACACTAACATAAACGGCGTTTAGCTAAGCAATGTGTAAAGGGATGATGTAAAGGCAGCCATAGTAATATACAAGGTTCGGCTTAGAGCAAATTGGCGCAGCAAATTGTAATCCAATGAGCATGAAATCAAAAATCCGTTACTGTGATGCTCTTCTACTCTACTCTCGAATAAGCAAACCAGTTTCGCAATATCAACGCAATAATAGGAAAAACCTAGTGATTTAGGCATATCTACCAAGCCCTTACCATCTTGTGTGGGCTGTTTATCCCAATTTCCTAGGGTTACACCAAGCAAATGCACCAAATCACCACAACCACGGAACGAACTTAGCGGAAGGATCCAGAGACTAATCTAGCAGCGAACCGCGAGAGACGAAGAGAGAGACAGGGAGAGAAGCCGGTAGGAGAAGGGAGCGGAGGAGACCTGACGAGCGAGGGGTCGATGCGCCTCTCCTGCTTCTCCTTCGTCTCGCGGAGCTTCGCGCGGAACAAGGCCTTCCTTTGATCCATGCGGGGCTAGAAGGATCCTCACCCGAGAACCCAGCCGTTTCGCCCCCGCGGAAGCTGCGCCTTCGCTTCTGCTCTAGAAGCTTCCAAGCTCTCGCGACAGGAAGGAGGCGGCCTCGAGTCGAAGTCGGAAGACTGGTTTGGCGATAGAGAGACGCCGAGGAGAAATACGCTCGCTAGTGGTGGCGAATGGGCCGGTGGAGACAAGATCCATTTAAGCATGGCACACCTAGACTTGTATCAGCTCATAGGCTACAGTCTGAGCCTAAGCACGGCCTACCACTGTACCGTGCTGGTACAGACATAGTTAGAGCTTAACGGACCGTGCCGGTCCGGTCAGCCTGTTAAGTCGAAAAAAAAGAAAAAATCAGAAAAATTAAAAAATTTAAGAAATTCAGAAAAATTATAGAAAATTGTAGATATTGTTAATCATCAAGATAATTATTTTTAATAACATAATGAGATTTATTAACTTGTTAAATTACATAGGATGATTGTCTCGTTAAAAACTTTACTAAATAAAAACTCAACTTGAGAAAACTTTGGCAAAGAAAAAATACAACCTATAAAGCTCACTAGTGACTACATCTAAAGAAAAATATTAAAAATCATATTCATTACTATCTAGATATAAATTCTCAAAAGATTCTTCTAAATATCTATTCTCTACAGTATGGTGAAGTTTTGATTTAGCTTGTTCCCAATAGACTGTAGAGATAGGAACAGTCAACACATCCCGCGCTAATATTGATAGCACTAGATATGTTACTTTCTGAGTTTGCCACCATGAGAGGATGTTCAACTCTTTCCCGAAGCTGACGCTATCACTGTTAAGATAGCTTGATAGGTCTCTAGTGTTTTGTCGCCTTCCTCCTCCTAACTGATGTGTACCTACACCTGCACGAGAATCTCTAGAGGAAGAACCAAAAATCTTGTCCCATTGCATAGTCCCCCTAAAGGTGCTAGGGGCTACCGGGGGTCTTTTCAAATGCACGGACCCAAACTTATTTTCGTATTTCTCATATACCTTATGTTTCTCATGTACAAGTACGAAACATTTCTTTTAATTTTTTATGATAATTGTTTATAATATTTAATTAAATCTCTAGTTATGGTTTACCTAGATACAACACTAAGTCGAGGGTTACGAGCGGTCCTAATATATTTTTAAAAGGCATCAGACTCACCAAAATTTAAAGGTAAATCTTGAGAAGCAATTATTCTACAAATAGATTCCTAGATTACCTCTAGGTTGTACTTTCAAGTACGTACCAAGCCGTCGGGGTTATATTGCAGCTGCGTTTGGCGCATTTGTATTCCTTGCCTTCCTTTGCAGCTTGCAGCATTTCACCGGAACCACTATTAAACTAATGAAATATTAATGACATATTAAGCACATTTCTCGTAGGCGAATGAAACATATCTCTTCGTGAAGGTTTTCACCAGAACCACACTAATTCCACCTTGAAAAACTAATTCAACTCTCTTCTACCCTCCCTTTCTTTCTTCTCTCTCGACTCTCTCACTCGGTAAGGAAGATACTCAACTGTGCTGCTTTGGATAAGATAGCGAAGAGGAATACGATCCATTTTATGCCCACGGGGATGCGTTCCCGACTGATAGGCCCATGTAGACGCACGAGGTAGCACCAAGCCTAGCCAAAAACCACATTAATCACTGTCAAAAGCGTCGTGTCTACCTGTTCGGCCACCCACCCACCTGCCAAGACAGGACAGCTCGGCAGGGCCGCTACAAAGCTAGGGGCAGTCAGCAGCCTTGCCTGCCGCACCCTACCTCCGGTCCGACTGCGCCTAGCCGCCTCCTGCTGAGCTCGGTCACCCTATCGTTGGTGTAGTTCGGTAGGTGACACCTGTCGTGTCTTTCGAGCTCAGAAAGATAATCATTTTTTTTTGTAGAAATTGGTGCCTACGATCAATTTTTTTAAATAAAATTGCTACAGTGCTACATTAAACAGTTCCAAGATTAGTGCTGACATGACCTTAAAATTCGTGGAACAATGCTGGTTTAAATGTATTCTACGCTGTGCGCCAGTAATCCATGTCTTGTGAGATTTTGTTTTGTTTTTTCATTCGAGAAGACTACGTGCTTGCCGTCACTACTTACTAGCGCTGGTCAGTTACTGAGCACCGCACAGCCCACCAGGCCTAAAATAATTGGAGCGGAAAAGACGAAAAAGAATGGAGAAGTTCTAGATGACAGCACAGCAGCAGCTTTCCACGAACGACTCCCTACCAGTCCATTACCACCCAATACCCATATCATTCTCCAGCTCCCGAACCATCCCCTTATCCTCCTCCTAACTACTACTCTTCGTCCCCAAGGTATGCTGAGTTTCTTGTTCCTTTTACTCTCTATAGCTAATTATGCGGCATAGATAGAACTACTACTGCCGCTATGTGTTCGATCAATCGATTGATCACCCTGATGGTTAATTTTGTCCGAGTCGATTCGGGGGGCTTATGTGAGAGAGACTGATGCAAGACTTGGCCTAGATTAGGCTTGCTAGATCCTTACCTTCCTATGCCATGTGGTTTTCTTCGTTCCCTCCTCCTGAATTGAAATAAGGTGAGGGCTTCGTCAGATCAACAGATTCTTGGTGGAAGAGTGCATTATTTCAAGGCCGAACATCTTTACTTGGGAAAACAGTGCTAAAATCATCTTTCCCAGTTGAACATCAACAAAAAAAATTGGTTTTTTTTCCACATGGGGCCAATTGCGGAGTAGCCTTCAGTCTGTATCCTGCAAAGTCCAGCCATATCAAGATCATCATGTCCTTTAGTTTTGTTCCCCGGAGCGTCTGCGTGTTAATTGTTCCAGCCATATCAAGATCATCATGTCCTTTAGTTTTGCTCCCCGGAGCGTCTGCGTGTTAGTTGTATCCCCAACATGCCCAGCAATAGTCCGTTTAAGCTTTTGACCACATAATTGATTCAACGAAGTGCATATGCATGTGTTGGACTTTGATAGCCATGCACTTGCTGATATAATCTGAACTAATTATTAGAGGCAAAAGGGAGAATAAGCGTTGTTCTTGACTATTGCCTTCCGTCTGTCAAAAATTGTGGACTATAACGTTTCCTTGGCATGTTGGTCTTCATTTTATGTTAAAGTTTGCAAAAATTGTCAAATATCAGAATATTACCTTCTGCTCTAGTATGGAAGTTCAGTCAACAAATTCTTCAGCGCAGTTATTACTTTTTTGTTCTTTATTATCTTCATTCAGTGTGTGACGAATTTGATATAAAGGATGACCAATCTACTAGTTTGAGCACCCTTTGGGGTGTTTGCATGGTCTCTTTCTAATATAGTTTGTGTTTTTGTTTATAATTTTAGGCACTTTCTAATATATTCTGTGTTTGGTTTATCATTTTAGGCATGAATAATATGGGCACATTTCCCCCTCAATACATAGATTTTGGAACTGCATAGGACACTAACATAACAATTGTCGCAAATGCATTTTGGACATGCTTTCTCATAAACGTATGTTGGTTAACCAACAGTGGTGCCCTAGTACACTCCTACTTATTTCGTGTATTTAATCAGCGACCTATTCCATATTACTACTCTTCAAAAAACAAAAAAAGGAATGGTGTCCCCTAAACTTTATACATAGGACGAACTTTGTGCTGCTACTGAGTGCTTAAATTTGTTGCGGAATCAAGGAAAATGTCCAATAGAGCCACGCACTGGTGCTACGTGTGCCGGCGGCCAATTCAGATCCACGGGCAAGATGTTACCTGCCCCAACTGCAGCGACGGCTTCATCCAGGAAATCAGTGAGATGGGGGGAACGATGAACACTTACGGCTTTGCTGCACCGGACTTTGACAACTATCCAGATCGTCAATCTGGAATGATGGAGGCAATGTCTGCCCTCATGCGACAACGGATGGCAGGAATAGGCACTGAGCATGAGTTTGATCTCCACGGCAGACAAGGGACCAGCACACAGCAAGGCATGATCCCCTCAGGCGCCGGTCATGTTCTGATATTCGGCAGTAATGTTCCTGCGCATGCGAGTGAGCATGGAGGCTTCAGTGTCCTCTTCAGGGGAGGCCCCAGAGTTGGCGTTGAGCGTGGCAACCTCGGTGGCTACCTCGTCGGTCCCAGCCTTGAAGCCCTCTTTGAGCAGCTGCTCCTGCAGAACAGCCATGAGGGCCCTCCTCCCGCTTCGCGGTCGGCGATTGACTCCATGCCGGTGGTGAGGATCAGCCGCAGGCATCTCCAGGCTGACCCGCACTGCCCAGTCTGCCAGGACAAGTTCGAGGTCGGGTCCGAGGCGCGGGAGATGCCGTGCAATCACCTGTACCACACCGACTGCATCGTTCCATGGTTGGTTCAGCACAACTCTTGCCCTGTCTGCCGCCACCCGCTGCCGTCGCAGGGATCGGGTAACGGCATCGGTTCGCATTCAGCTTCGACCAATTCCGATGGAACTTCTGGTCATGGGATTGCCAGCAATGATCGTGGTCATGCACCGAGAACAAACGGTGGTGGAAGGCAAGGCCGGCGTAGCTCCCTGTCGTTTCTCTGGCCCTTTGGCTCATCTAGCGCCAATTCCAGATCTTCTTACCAAGGTGAGGGAGCTACCAGTAATACTACAGTCTATGAACATCCTGGTCAAATAAGCTATTCTCAGTGGCATTACAACCATTGAACTGCCCTGGTATCTCTGCATCCAATCTGCGTGGGATTCGCCTGCAGGGTGGCACGGATATAGTATTGTTGGTTGATAATCCGGAGGCTTGCTGCCTGTATGTTCATTCGGTTGAGGTGTATAGCGTTCATCATGTGGCGTCTGGGATCTGTCTGCAGGTCCGGGTTCGGGTGACTGAATGAAACAATAATGTAGCAAGTGGTATTACGTTATTACATACGTGACAATTATATCACCAACAGTCCTGTAATATGAACCAAAATGGGCTCGTTTGTAAATTCGAACTGTTTTCCTGTAATTTTCGTGTTGCCACAGGATGTACGTTTACTTCTGTTACCTTTCTTCATAGTAGGCGGCGTTATTATTGTGCTGGTCTTGATTTGAGCATCTCGTTTTGGCTTCAGCTTCTAACTCACTATTTCTTTATTTTGTCTTTTTCTTGCTTTTTAACATTTTTAAAGTTTTTTTTTTGCTTTTTATATTAATTTACATTGTCCGTAATAGGCTAATATATTTTTTATTTTTTTTAAATTTAATTACATCAAATAAATCATAATTAAATACAGTGTAAAATAAATCTATACTATAAGTCAGTTTATTTCAACTTAAATGAGGGGCTCCTTAGAAAAAAGTAGACATTGAGATGATAGGAGTACGAGGCACAGATTTCCAATAATCAAGCCACCAAATGTACGAAAACTGTACATGTTGCAGTGATCGGTTGGACTTAAACTTTTGGCTTTCAGCTTATTTTTCACTATTCATAAATTTTGTCTTTTTCTGTACTTTTGGCTTTTTGTTAAGCTTTTTTGCCGGTTCTTTTTTTCCCGTATTTGTTTGTACTATACGTAATGGGCTAACATATTTTTTATATTTTAATTTTTTAAAAAAAATTAATTATGCTAAATAAGCATCTGTCAGCTACAATGTTTTTTTTCAATCAGCTACAGTGTTTTTTTCAGCCAGCTACAGTGTTTTCAGCCATAAGCTATGAGCTCCTAGTGTGTACCAAGATCAGCAGAAACTAGCATGTTAGTAAGTCCAGAAAGTAGCAGTTTTCTCCCGTCGACATCAAAAAGCAGAAATAGAACAGGATTCAAAATAAGGAGAAAAAAAGATTTCATGTGATAGTTCTCCACTGACGACTGGTGAATGCAGAGCACGGCACACCCTTCACCAGCCCCCACCACCGCCGGAAGACCCCCACCCACTTCCACCATCCTGTGCTGGGACCAACATTTTGGCGCCGAATCCAGCATCAGAACCACCACCAGCTGCTCCCCAGCCTCCACCGTCACCATTACCTCCATCAGAGCCACCACCAGCTGCTCCCCAGCCTCCGCCGCCACCATTGCCACGGTTGCTGTCACCATCACCTCCGCCCCATCCAGCATCTCCGCCTCCAAATCCTCCGCCGCCGCTACCACCTCCCCAGGAGGAACCACCACTGCCGCCTTTGCCCCATCCACCTCCACCACTGCCAATATTATCAGTCCACCCCCCACTGTTGCTACCACCACCACTCCAACCTCCACCGCCATCATCACGGCCAAAGCTACCACGCCCACGCCCACGTCCACGACCGCCAGAACTGTTCCTTGAATCAAACCTACCTCCTGCTTTAGAGAAAAGGAGACAAATAGAGAGTGCTTGCATACTTCTGAGGATCTACTAACATTCTAATAAATGTAGCAAGTCACAGCCCATGCCAGGCTTATTACCAGTGGTAACTGGCTGGTCACAAGTCATATCAAGCTTATTTTTTGCCAGATTTTAGTGGAAATCCTTTATAACGGATTGAAGGTTTAGGAAGCACAAACTTGAGAGAAAACAGAAAGAAAAGTAGAGAAGATAAAGGAAAAAAATAGTAGAGCTGAGGACTACTCTGGTTTCCTGAAAAGCAGAGGGTAACACTTATTTTTCCAGGAAATGATTTTTAAAACACTGGCTCATGCAACAAAAGGAACATGGGAATTGACCCTAAAGAATGCTACAACTATCTGAAATGGACACTACCAAATATGTGGTTCCACTGAGAAACTCTGAAGAACAGCAACGTTAACATTCAAGTCCTAGATGGAAATATTAAGCTATGCAAGCATCTTTTACTGATAAAAGCCTGCTAATAAATACTATGCAGATAAGCTGTGATAAAAAGAATATTGTAAATATATTACGCACTGACCTGATCTTCCAGAGAAAGTTCTATCCCTGTCACCGTTACCATCTCCCCTACATCCATCATTAGCACCACCAGTGCCACCACCAGAACCCCAAGCTGAATTTTTCATTGGCACCATAGCAGCGACATTTCGCATTGATGGACCAGCATCAGGTGGCGGTTTGTCAATATGCTTCTGGAAATATGACACAAGGCGATCAATATTGTCAAAGTCCCTCTTCCGAAATCTGAAGCCTTTTGGGTATAACCCAACATACTCATGATGTGGATTTGTACTCCTAATGTAAGACAATATAAAGGTGCCTGGATGTTCATGAGATATGCCAAAACAATAGACTATTCTCATAGGATTATCTGCCTTCTCTGCCCTTAACAGATCATCAACCTCGCTTTTTAACCCCTTCCTTAATTTGCGGTAAGAGAGCATGCTTTTCAGGTGGCCTACCAATGGATCCACATATCTGTCTATAACCTGTATATTTGTAAACGGAAAGATTCATCAGTTAGCTCAAAAATAAAAGAATACTCCCTCTGTTGATTTTTATGGGGCGCGGTTTGACTGGGAGCAGCCTCCAGATTGAATTTTGACAGCCGATTTCTTATACAACATATTGTTCATAACTAGAAAATCATGATCATAAGAAAGTATTTTCAAATACGAATCACACTTCTGCATTACCTACATATCGTTGGACTAAATTTTGGTAAAAAAAATTACGAAGTTTGAATATTGATATATGTGGGACCTCATTAAAATCAATGGAGAGAGCACCAATCTAACTGCTACAAGAGAATTAGAATTGCAGCTAGTTTACTAAAGCAAAATTACTATTGAAATTTATCATGTGCACCAACCTCATCAAGATCTTCAAAAGTTTCATTATCAATCGTCAGTATTTTTCCAAGGCGAAGCAAACTTGTTATATCTTTATGATCCTTTCCACCTTCAGTTATCTCCTTGTGTGCATAGACGCCATCAAAAATTTTCAGAGTAAGTGTTAGAAATGATGGCCCCCTAGAACTAGGCCGAATGACCTTCTCACCAGGCTCTTTGTCTGATAAAAACTGTTTCAATAAACAGAGTTTCGATCAGATAGTATCACAGAACGAAAGAACGAAACGAAGAGTGCAGAATAGAATCTGTTTGGTAGGACAGAAAACCTGCATTGCTTCTTCAGCAGTCAGGTTCTGAAAGTGAGGATGGACAATCATTCGAGGCTTGAAATGTTTCTTTGCAAGTTCCTTTTGTTTCCGAACCTTATCTTGTTCATTCTGTAAAGACATGTCTTGTTCATGATAGTATGGATCATGATTACTTCTGGAGAATGGTCTTCTCCTCATTTCACTGGCCTTGCATGTTAGGTAAACCATGAACCTATGTTTATTCACATTCTTAATTTTGCCAGTTAATACATCACCTTCATGTAACTGCAGTGATTCTCGATCAAAGCCATCATCAGAATAGTTGTCTCCCATAACTATGGCTTTCAAACCAGAATCAAAGGTGCAAATAATCCGGTTCTCTTGTATATTACGAACAGTTACTTGAACAATCCTTCCTTCTGATATGGTGTCCTCAGTTTCACCAGAAAGCATCCAGAATTCCTCATCTGGACTTGGCTCAGCATAGGGGGTCCTCCAATCAGAAAAACCACACAGCAGTTCCATCTTTATATCACGCAATGTTTCCCTTTTTTGTAAATCTTCCGGAATACTCTTCATGTATTCATCAATGTCAAGAACTTTAAGCATATGCGGCCTTTCTCTTACGTGCTCAATTGCCATCTCTTGCTCATCATCGTCTATCTCATTCGCTTCATGTGGTGCATCCTCAGCATGGACATCCTTGGCCAAATTCTTAGCCAACACATACGATTCAGGATGGATCCTTGTATCCTCAAGCAGATCAATGATTTGAGCACTAGCTGCAGCTGCACCACTCCGTCGGACACGTAAAAACCCAGACGCATTCATGAATACTTTCCTGCCTAGCGGTTTTACGAGCTCCTTGCGACTAAAAATGGATCCCTCTCTTACCAATTCTTTCTGCAAAGCTGAAGCTTTGCGTGGCCCCAGACCAGCAACAAGTTGTAATGTTGAAAAATGCCACTCATGACTAGCAGCAAGATTAACATCAAAACCTATCTCATTTGTTGCATCAACCATTACTTGCTCAACAACTTCATACTTCTCATCAGGAGTAAGGAACTGTTCAAGAGGGTGTAATTTCCATGAAAGAATCTCTTTGCCAGGTCCACAGAGTGTTGCAACCATAGCCAACGGATTCTGTAGGTACCGGCCAAGTGCCACAGCCCGCTTCACGATACCTATACACAAGTTAAGATACAAAAAGAGAGCAAGTTATTGAGAAGGTACGTGATCAGAAGAGCTAACAGTAAATTGAAGTTTTGCTACTATACCTGACTGGCCAGGCAGTTGATCTGAAGATATCCGCGAGTTCTCGTACAAGCGAGGAACAGACTCGTCACCATAGACAATGCTAAAATTTTCCATTTGCGGGTTCACATCTCTTGGATGGTCTTCTACAATTTTAAAAATAACCTATGCAATGATGGATGTCAGTTCAAAATTAAGCAATCATATTATAACACTTTAAAATCAACTTCTACAAAGTATTATCGTCTTGACAGCTATCTAGCAGGCACAAATGAAAAGTCAACCAAACAGCTGTATACCCCAAAGCATTTGGAAATATCTAACATAAGGTAGACAACTAAAGCAGCAATATTTCACAACATTCATTCCAAACAAAAAATGAACAGAAGGAAGACAGATACAGGAATCTTGAAATAATTAATATGGATTGAAAGACTGGAGCAACTGCATTCCTCACTAGAAATGAGCAACCAGCCAACAACAAACGTCCAAAGAATAGAATGCTAGTAATGGAACAGCAGCAGAAAGCATTAGAAAGCTATGTGCACAAGGTCAAACCAACCCAAGGAACCCACTACAATTTATAAGAACTAATGGGATGGCATGTTGCGTCTCCTGGTCAAAACAGGAACAAGATTAGGCCAGCTCATGGGACAGCCTATAAGTAAAAACAGAAGAAATTGTGTACAGCAACAACAATAGCTGATTTCATGAGCTGTTATTATCTGGAAACGGCGATAGACGATGCCGCTGTTGATATAGCACCCAATCATATATTAGAACAATATGCTGTTTATGTTCAGAACTATATGCTAGCACCTGCATAAGCATCTTTAAACGGGCTCCAACCAATTAAGTTTGGAACATGATTTACTTGCAAACAAATAAGATCAAATAATACCTCATAAATATCATCCTTGAGTTGTCTGCAGTTCAAATTTGATGCTCCTACACACACAACATGTGGCTGATGGTCAGTCATAAACTTCAAAACTCGCTGCTGGTCATTCTTCTTTCGCTGCTGCTCAGCAACACCTTGAGATCTAATGCTGATAGAACCCGCATATAGAACATCAACCAATTCTCCTGATGAGTCTAACATAACAAAAGTGGTTGCTGGCTTCCCAGAACCCCAGCAGCAGGCCATGACTCTCAACTCTGATTCATCATCCAGATCAATGTCAGCATCCTTTTTGTCCGCATCCTTCTTCTTCCAAGGAGCAACAGAAACCTTGTTCCACAACTGCTTCCCATATTCCATATGGAGCCAATTTTTGGCTTTTGCTGTCAACAAAGATCGAGCTTCCTTTTCCATTGATGGAAGAAGGAAAATGAAGAAGGCATCATCCAGTATCATCTTTCGTTGCTCATCCCACAATTGTGCAGACTTGCTGACACAGTCACTTAGATAATTCTCACGAGCCTCAGACATGAGTTCTTTCTTTGCATCTTCTGGCAATTTTATGGTAACCTTGAGGAGCTTTTCCTCCTCTGCTTTCTGAATAAGAAGCCACTGTGCATCTACAAATTTGTTTAGTGGTTTCTCTCGCAACCACTTAACACCTGATAGTTGATGATAGGGATCTATGATCAAATTGCCCTCAGGTGTGGGGCTTGTTGAGACAACAGCTTTATTCATGAAGATGCTCCGGATATGCTTTCTTACAATAGGCTCACAACCGATCTCAACTGCTGCCTGATAAGACAATGAACAAGGGGGAATGGAACATTTTGGTCAGATGAAATGAAGAACCTAGCACCAATTAGGTAGAAACCCTATCAAGATTGGTTGAAATTGAGTACCATGTGTCTGGCACCCCGAAGAACATCTTGTGGGGTTTCAAACATTGCACATGTGAAATTTGCAGCAACCTCCTCTGGAGAATCTTTCCCGCTATCAAGCTCACCTGCTTCCTGAAAGAAACAACAGATAAGGTGTCAACTTTTTTTGTACAACAGATTTAGCCAGGGAACAAAGATATATGCAGACAATGGATAGGTTGTGCATGCAGTATTGTTCCAAAGAAAGGTAATGCAAAGTGTCAGCTTAAATCACATACAGGTATCTTCGTTAATGTGAGATGGTGGCCTAATTGCTCAGCACTCCGACCAAATTGGTTAGCAACCTCCCATAACCCTGCCTTGTGACAAATACTGTACAAGGATTTCCTTTTTGGTCGCTTAAATTGCCCTTCTTCTTCAACTTCACCAGGAGGGAAATGCAAATTGAATTTCGCATCAACATCCTCCACCTCTTTCTCAGATTTTGCATCCTTTAGTGCTTCAATGATAGACTGATAAAGTCGCCGATTCAGTGCCTGCCTTGTAACATCATATATTCTTCGTTTCTCATCGTCAAATCTTTTTTCATAGTACATCTCCAAAGCGATCTTGCGTTTCTGAAGAAGTAGCCACTTTCTGTCTAAGGTCTGAACAGCCCAAAGCAGCTAAAACAAACACAGGAATTGTTTCAGTAACTGCAAAATGTCCATAAATTCAGGGAGAGGAGTCAAAGTCTAGTAATGAATAGTTAGTTACCTTATGCCACCTCATTTTAGGCGTATCTTCTTCATTCTCCTGTTCATTGGCATCAAGATCCTTTAACAGACTAGGGCAACTCTCCTTCCTATACATTGCAATGAATGGAATCTGACAGATAACAAAAACTACGTCAGCACAGAGTAAGCATAATATGCAGAGTACTTGTATAATTTTCCATACTTCAAATTTGTTGACATGTAGCATGGTCAAGACATTCGCAATGTCCTTCTGGTCAATCTCCTTGTTCACTTGCTCGTTGCCAAAAAAGGACAGAAACCCATCACCAGTGAGTTGGCTGTGTATCCATGCACTTTCTTCCTCTATCATTGTGTTGTCCGTTGGAGGATAGCCAGTCAATTCTTCAGACAGCTGTCAAAGGAGCAATAAATTAGACATACACTATCACTAAATCAAGACTGCCTCTGAAAGAGTGTCAACTGGTACTTACCTGCATCCTCTCAGGTACATCATTTTCTCTTATTTGCTCATCCTTCGGTGTCATATACTTCTCTGCAAGAATAAATGGCTCAAACTCATCTTCAAGCCTCTTTCCTCTCAACTCACCAGAATTAGCAGCATCCCTCTCAAGCTCTTGCTTTCTTAGAGCTAACAGCTCATCAACATCACCAAATATATCATGGGCCTCTTGCAAGGCAGATGATGATACGCCTGCTGCTTGTCGTATTGGCTTCCTTTTAACCTTCTTCCTTCTGCAACAGAGGGCGGTACGGGTATATAACTTGCAGCAAACATGGTCTGACATAGTTGCACAGAGATACAAAACAGTTGGAACAAAATACAAAAAAGAAGCATTGCACCTTATAATTTGGCCATTTGCATCAATTTCTTCTTCGTCCACAATGAAATCTGCCATTTCATCATCATCTTCACCAACCTCATCTTCCTCTGCCTGTGGATCCTCCTCAACAATGTCCTCCTCAAACGGCATATCTGAGGAAATAGCATTGCAGCAAATAAGAAAATTAGACAAGCTACTTCCTGCAATCAAACACAAGCAAAAGGAAATGGATTCAGACAAAGCTACCTTGATGGTCACCAAATAAGCTGGAATGAACTCGCTCCTCGGCAGTACGCTTTTTTCCTGATCCATCATCATCTGAGAAGCCGGAGCGATCATCCATTTCAGATTCCCTTCCTGCCTTCTTCAAGCGCTTAAATTTTGTTCCCTACGGTAAGGGCTCATTCTTGAGAAACACAATAAAAACTTGAGCAGAAAAGTTCAGACTAACACAAAAAAATATATCTTCAAAAACATACAGGCTTTGGGCGTTGGATGCCATGAATGTTATTATCCTGGAGCAACATGTAGTCATCCTCATCAAGCGTGAACTCCTCTGATTCCCTGGAAAGATCTCTTGCATTTCAGGAACTTATAAACAAGTGATCATATTCTGTTTCCCAACGAGGGATCAAAAGCAACTACCTTTTCTTTTTCTTTTTCTTCTTCCGCCTCTCATCGTCACTCTCCCTCTGTTCCTCTTCCTCCTCATCCGCATCATCCACTATGAAGCCATCCTTTTCGTACTCGTCCTGTCCCTCCTCTTCGTATGAACAATTTTACCCCGTTATTGCTTTACTAACTCGGGCACACATTTTTTTCTAAAGATAAAAAAGAAAAGAAAAAAGGCAACTACTGTAAACTCAATCAAATACCAAATGAACAATTCAAATAAGAAAACAAGCAAATAAAACCAAAACTCAATTCCGCACAGCACACGAAAAAATCCCAACCGGAGAGACGGGATAACTACACCGCCTAAATCGCCCACGCAAGTTAACATAATGGAGAAATCGAGATAAAATCTGACCTTCCTCATCCTCCTCGTCATCGTCGTCGTCCCGATCGTCCATATCATCCCTGCCCTTCCGGGAGGGCCGCGGATCCTCCTCGTCGACCTCGACAAAATCATCTGCTAGGGTTCGAGCAAACCAACTTTTCCATTAGAAAACGCACACAAACCTCCGCCGAGAGCATCAAATCACCCGAAATCGCAGAAATCAAAAACGACATCGCATACCTTCATCGTCGGACACCACCGTGCGTCCACCCATTGTCCTCGAGGCGGCGCAAACCCTAGAACGCAAGAGCGGTTATGTTGAGCGCCTCAGGGAGGAGGGGGGCCTCCTTATGTAGGCATCGCCGGAGGCTGCGAGCCGCACAATTGCGCTACGCGTGGGGCAGCGAAATCTAGGGTTTCGCGAGGGAGCGGCCCGGGCCCAAGCGGATGCCGACGCCGGAGGGGAGCGATGCGAAGCGCCAGATGCGCCGGTTGACTGCTTCCACCCACCGGCGAGGAGGCAAATCCAGCAGCCTCAGGTGAGCCGCGGCGAGGTCGAGGCGGGGGTTCGTCGGGGACTTGGAGATGGCGGTAAGGAAGTGCGGTGCGACTAGGCGGCAGTTAACTTCTTTAATTTAATAAATAGTAATTATTAAAAAAAAGTTAAAACTATAAATTAAAAATATAAAGCTTAAGTCTTTTTGACTTAATAACTTAAAGTCAGTTTTTTGACTTCAGCAACTTAATGATATGTTCATATTGACTTTTACCTTTAAATAGTAACAGCTTATAGAGAAACACTTGTATATGATTTTGGTCAATATAAATAAAGTAATACAGTATATTACAATTAACTAGTAGGAATGCCTTAAAAAGACACTCCGTTTGAAAGATAAGTACTATAGAAAAACAACTTTTAGAAGCCAATACGAATAACGCCTAAAAGCAATCCGCTTTTAAGGCAAACCAGACTATTTCGTGGCCTGTCTTTGTTCGCTTTTAAGCCATAGCTTATTGTTGAAAATTTTGAAATATCTATGGTTCTAATGTCATAAATGAGTTCCATCACAATCTAACAATTATGAATATCATCGTGGCCTCATGAGATTTAATAAACAACAACACAAATCAATAAAAGAAAAATCAGTTCAATCACAACATCAATAGGTAGAACACACAACAATTGGCCTTTCCTATGGGTTTGTCGTTGCCACCGGGACACCATCACCCGCACCGTCGGGCAGAACTTTTTCTCATAAAAATGAACAACGCAATTCAAAACCAATTTTATGTTCAAACAATTACAATTTGATGACTCAATTTTACAGGCAAATATGAAAATCAAGCTATACTTCGCACACATAGAAGAAACACACATACAAACAAATTTTGCAAAGTATGTGAAAAGAAGAACAAATTTGCATTTAGGAAATTTATGGAACTCTCCCTCATCTAAAATCTAAATCAGAAAAAAACACACTAAAAAGAGAGACACTAGATTTATCCGATTGGAGGTCATGGTTGCGGGCGACTATCGAAGGTCACGAGTAGACGGTGGAGGTCGCTAGCAGCTAGCCTTAGTTGTGGATGGTCGGTTGAGATCCGAGGTCACTGGTGGCTGATCGTGGTTGTTGGTGGCCAACGGAGGCTAGAGGTCGCAGGGAGATGGCACAGATTGTGGGTGTCAGTTGTATGTCGCAAGAGGTCGACGGTGGTCTCTGGCAAACAGAGGAGGTCGCGTACAAGGGTGCTATCGCAAGAGATTACGGTATGGCAGGCAGGGTTGACACAAGAGTACGATGGCGTCAAGGCGGCCAGGAGGAGGTCTCATGTGGGCCACCGGAGGTCACGGGCAAGCGTTCAGCTAGCGGCGGCAACTAGGTTGCAGGCGAGGGTGCGACTGGCGGTAGCTAGAGGTCAAAAGCCAATTCGGGTACTCGATTTGGGGAGAGAAGGATTGTGGTTGGGAGGGGCTCAGTTGGAGGGTATATACCATGGTACATGCAGGTAATTACGACCAACTTCAGTGGCAAAGGGTTATTTTTATCCGCACAAGCCTAAAAATGCATCTCTAAGCTGTTTTTTGGCTTATAGTTGTAGGGTAAAAGCCCGGTTGAAAAGCACCTATTTATTTAGGCTTTAGCTTTTAAGCTGAAAAAAAAATCCTAAACAAATAGCCCCCATATTTTTTGGTTATTTGTTGCTCATGTGTGCATAAGTTGTACTGTTGCTCATGTGTAGCAAAGTGTACGGTTTTCTACTGTATCTAATGTACTGTAGCAGGTGATCTACACCGTTTGCTTTGCATCCAACGCCTGAGAAACACCTAGAGGCAAAAAAAAGTGTTCACCTATGGTTCCCACCTTGGTGGGAGCATGCACCAATCAGGCTTGCATCCACATGGCCTAGCAGCGATCAACATGGCTGCAGCTGCGGGCTGTGGGCTTATTTGTCACTATTCATAAGTTTCGTCTTTTTCTGAATTTTTGGCTTTTTGTTGAGCTTTTTTGCCGGTTCTTTTTTTCCTGTATTTGTTTGTATTATACATAACGGGCTAACATATTTTTTATATTTTTAAATTTTTTTAAATTTAATTATGCTAAATAAGCATATGTCAACTACAGTGCTTTTTTCAATCAGCTACAGTGTTTTCAGCCATAAGCCACGAGCTTTTCAGCCGAACCGATCACCCCCTGTGTCGCGGTCGAGCACGTACCATGGCTCCCGTACCAAGGGAAAAAGGATTTTGCCCTCCCGCGTGCGGCTACTCTCGCACTAGCGTACGACGCGCGTGTGGTGCTATCCCCTCCCGTCTCCATTGCACCATCTCCGCCCCGGTTGGCCGGCCGGCGCCCGCCCACGAAGTCCAAGTCGGCCGAGGTCTACTCTTGCCGTGTTGTTGAGACAAGTGAGTCTGGATTTCATGCCTACGTGCGCCTAGACTCGTGCCATGACCCCGGTTTGATCTTTGATAATTGCTAACTGCGTCGAGTGGGCCGAGCATGTAAAAGCCTAGTTACAATTTAGCCTTGGTCGATCCAGCCCAATTAGCCTGCTCTCGTGCATTCCGAAACCCAAGGTATTCCCGCGGGCCGCGAGAGCGCTCCGATCATTCCAGTGCCACTTCCCGCCTGCCATTGTCTGAGCGACTGAGGCCCTGTTTGGAATGCGGGAATTTTTCCCGATTCCTGCGGGAATTGAACTGTTTCCTGCAAAATTTCTGCAAAATTCCTGTAAAATTCCTCTGTTCCAAACAGGCCCTGAGCCTCTGACCTCTCGAACTTGCCCTCCCTGCGCGCCCGGTTAGCCGGTTACTCTCGCGGAGTGGCTAGTCCTACGGATCTAGAACTTGAATAATGAAATGCAAAGCTACGAATTTAAAAATTCAAAATACAAAATATAATAGCTTAAATATAACACATTATAACTTTGTGAAGTACAATTAAAGTACAAAATACATGAGGAAAATATTGTTGATCTGAAATCAAAGAAGTGCAAATGCAAATAGACACTCGCGTGTGTGTGTATAGCTCTTATACATTTGTTTTTCTTTCAAAAATTTGGGGGTGCAACTGCACAGACACCCCCCCAAATCCACCCCTGCCCCTGCACCGCACCACGTCATGTCCACACGGCCGTTTGAGCTAGATCAAGATCAACCGGCCGGTGACCACAGATGCAGTCAAAATCGACCCAGGTCCACTCTTTCCGTGTGTTTTTCGCAACATAGAATTTTGCATTCATCACCTAATTAGGGCATATACAATGGGGTGATATCAACCATCTATAATTGTTGTCATGTAAAATTTATGATGATGTGAATAAAAGAGAATGAGGAGAGAGAGAGAGAGAGAGAGAGAGAGAGAATGTGTGACTTGAAACAGATGATCTGTAAGGTTTTAATAGACGACTTTTTACTGTAGTATCTACACCGTTGTCCAAATTGATAGGTCATGTATAGATAATTTAGAGATGACACATTGTATGAGCTATCTTTAGTTTTGTCTACAAATTACATAGAGAGTACTATGGATAATAGCCGTCTATACAGGGCCAGCCCCTGACCCTAGGCAGTAGGGGCGACTGCCTTGGGCCCACGAAAGTTAGGGGCCCCTAGCCTATGTATATTAGTATATACACATGTATGATATAGGCTATGTACTGAATACTGAATATAATTGATTAATGATTAGTTGGGCTAGCTGTTAAAGTAAGTAATGGCCCATTTGGTCTATGATGTGCATTCAGTGCTGAGCACATCGAGTGAGTTATCCACCAGATCCAACTGACCACGCACACCGCCTACGCCCCTTAACTTCTCCACTCCTCTTCCGGTCTTCTCTTCTCCAAAACAAACACCACTGCTGTTGCCATTAATGGAGGAGGAGAACCTGATTTCATCGATTCCCAACCAATTCGCCTTCAATTTCTTCACTTTGCAATGGCTCTACTCAAAATACCCTCATGTAACTGTTGCATACATGGTACATTTTTTGATTTTTTGTTCCTTGATTATCTATTAAATACTGCTCTAAGTTTCCAATGCAACATCTACACTATTTAGAACAAAATCTTGGACTTTTTTTATAATATCGATATTAGGGGTGAAAACGGATCGGATAGTTTCCGACAAATCCGGATGAAAACGGATACGGATTGTGTCGGATTGGATTTTCTTTGGATAATTCTTGGATCGGATACGAATACGGATTTTTTTGTCGGATACGGATACGAATACAGTAGGCCTGATATCTGACAAATACAGATTATCCGGATAATACGAAAACGGATATCCAAGATTTCAGCCCAACATTGCCCTGCCCAAGTCAGCCTCTCTCATCTCCCCTGCCACTAGCTCACTAGCCCAACCAAGCCATAAGCCTCCATTACCATTAGTCATTAGGTTCTTTAGTCATATTAAATTACAAACAACACTGGTAAATATTTATGTTTATTAAGAAATAAATTTAATATTGTCGGTGGATTAAAATTTGTACCGATTAAATTGATGTACCCCTGTTTAACTCATTTAATGCAAATTTAAATACTTAATTAATTTATTAGTCACATGTAAATGGTAGAAATCCATTAAGAATTATTTAGGGTTTTAGAAAAAATTAACTGCCACTTAAAGATTTAAAATCTGTACAACGGTATGACTATTGTGGATAAAAATACTTATGCTTGTTTAGATTTTATAAATGTTTTGATAAGATAAACTATTTATGTGTTTTTATTGATTTTGGATGTATAGTTTAAGGGGTTTTTCATGTTCCGATAAATATTCGTGACCGTATTCTCTTCGATTCGTATTCACTCTGTATCTGTATTCGATATTATTCATATTTGTATTCGTATCCGAGGTATCCATATGCGTATCCGAATCTGAGAACAAAATATGAAAACAAATATGGTAAAAACATTATCCGTCCGTATTCGTTCCGTTTGCATCCCTAAATAATATGGGCACATTTCCCCCTCAATACATAGATTTTGGAACTACATAGGACACTAACATAACAATTGTCGCAAATGCATTTTGGACATGCTTTCTCAAAAAAAAGTATGTTGGTTAACCAACGGTGGTGCCCTAGTACACCCCTACTTATTTCGTGTATTTAATCAGCGACCTATTCCATATTACTACTCTTCAAAAAAAAAAAGAAATGGTGTCCCCTAAACTTTATACATAGGACGAACTTTGTGCTGCTACTGAGTGCTTAAATTTGTTGCGGAATCAAGGAAAATGTCCAATAGAGCCACGCACTGGTGCTACGTGTGCCGGCGGCCAATTCAGATCCGCGGGCAAGATGTTACCTGCCCCAACTGCAACGACGGCTTCATCCAGGAAATCAGTGAGATGGGGGGAACGATGAACACTTACGGCTTTGCTGCACCAGACTTTGACAACTATCCGGATCGTCAATCTGGAATGATGGAGGCAATGTCCGCCCTCATGCGACAACGGATGGTAGGCATAGGCACTGAGCATGAGTTTGATCTCCACGGCAGACAAGGGACTAGTACACAGCAAGGCATGATCCCCTCAGGCGCCGGTCATGTTCTGATATTCGGCAGTAATGTTCCTGCGCATGTGAGCTTTGGTTAATGTAGTCTTCTCCTAAATCGATATCCATTAGATATGAGAGAGAGAGAGACAGGTTGAAAAATTATTTGAGGTAATCAATGTCACATGACAAGTTGAATGGTGTGGCCACTTTATGCATTGAGAAGGATATGTTGGATCAAATTGATGTCGATACTATTATCAATGACTTTGCATCTAGAAATGTTAGAAAAATTACTTTCTGTGATCATTCTATTCGTAACTCGTTTGCTTATTCGACAGGTGATAGATGATGGCTCATGACTCTCTATTAACGAGCTTTGGTTAATGTAGTCCTCTCCTAAATTATTTTGTCCTTTGTAGGATGTTATAGTTTT
This sequence comes from Dendrocalamus latiflorus, assembly GCA_017311315.1. Lineage (NCBI taxonomy): Eukaryota > Viridiplantae > Streptophyta > Magnoliopsida > Poales > Poaceae > Dendrocalamus > Dendrocalamus latiflorus. The sequence goes on from CM029661.1 coordinate 5,477,095, forward strand.
TAAGATTTATTCATAATATTAATGTGCCAGTGGATTGTTATCAATGAGTATTTTGTATCTTATGATGTACTAAGTCTAATGTCGACAATAAATACTTTGTATTATGTGACGTATTAAGTTTAATTGTTATTGTATTGAAATTTAGTTTTTGTAATTGATATAAAATATATTGGTACGTATTTATATTAAAACAAAGAGTCTCCCTTTTTGTTACGTCCGAGGCCTCCAAAATAACTAAAATGGCCCTGCGTTTATACCACTGCATATACCCTTATATGTGCCCTAAATTCTGGATTCTCCCGGCCACCACTGATTCATGGTTGCATTGTTCTTTTTTTTTTCCTTTTAATAAATGTTGCATTGTTCTTCGGCTTGCCTTCCATGCGGCAGGTACTACTATCTATATGACGCGGAGTATCACAACCCGCTCGATGGAGGCTAAAGGAAGTTCCTGCACGTGTGGCAAAGTCCATCGCGTGATAAGCCCACAAGTTTCACAAGATTTTTGTAGATACACATAATTCTTAGAGTTAAGTGGGTTTTTTTTCTGATAGCTTATGATTTATGATTTAAAATTTTGAATTCTGTCTGTTCATGAAAGACAGTACGCAGAGGAAAATAGTCGTATGTAATTTTGGCCGGTACAGCTGAATTCAGTACAATTTTTACTATAATTTTACTATTGAGCTCGTTTTAAAAAACGTACAATTTAAAAATTAGCTACTGTAGACAGTACAAACACAAATCAAATTTATGTAAAAAAAACACGGTGTGTTTCGAACAGATCTATCCTAAAAACTATGTTAATCCAAGCACCACAGTCTGTCGACAATGAAAACGCATCACATCAGTTTGCAGCGGACGCATCATGGTGCAGGCAGCACACGATCGAATACGCCACAGGCGCGCAAAAGTGCTCCTATTAGAAAAAAAAACAATTACGGCTAGCTTAAGCTAGAAGATGACATGGTATTTTTTGGGTTTCCGACTTATATTTTTATTATAGTAAATAGTTTTTAAATGAAGTATCTTTTTAAAATATAATTTACTAGTTGATTATAATAGATATTATACCGACTTTAATTATATCGGCTAAAATCGTATGTGATTGTCTCTCTTTGTAGTCTCTTATAAGCAGTTATAATTTGAAAGACAAAAACAATAAATCGTAATTAAAAAGAACGTACCTGATGCTGATGTGTTCAACTCCCGGTCACCAACCATTTCCGGCGTGGAGTGGTCGAGGTGCGCGAGCGACGTAGCCATCGGGGAGGTCGCGCTCGTGCTCCCGGCCATGACCGGGCCACCCCACCTAACTGCACCGAACAAGGCTTCTTTAATTTTTTACACACGGGCCGACTTGGTACGTCTCCCTCCCGTCTCGCGAGCACCGGTCAACTTGTTTGGTCCTTGGTTTGGCATGGTAGCCACCTAGCTAGGAGGAAATCGCGTGGCACGCCATGTGAGGAAGAGGTACTTGGTTAAAGACCTGATCATGATCAAACAGCTATCGAGGGGAGGTTTTGCCCGAGATAGAGAAGCAAAGTGTAGCTGTTCATGTGGTGCTTGAGCGGTTGAGCTTACTTCTGAAGGATTTGGTTGATAAGTAGTAAACTGTTACTCGAGGTATTACATGGTGGATGAGGGCCAGAATGAGATATCTGTGCTGCACAAAACTGAAGTTGCCAACGGTGGCAATTCGACTTCTTTCCTAGAAGATCCAGGTGCTAGACGATGTAAGCTATTTTACGCTTTTCCCTGGGAACGTGTCAAAGCGTAGCACTTTTGCCCGGTAGCCGGATGGACCCACGTAACAACTCCAAGCAAGGAATCCAGCGAAAGCGTTGGCATATTTTGTCATTTGCGAGCATTTCCTTCGGAAGTACCTGGTGGGTTCTTTTGTCCAATATCTTATAGTTTTTTTGTTTATAGATTCTAAATTTTGAGAGATGATATGAAGAAAGAGGTTATATACGATTTTGGCCAATATAGCTGAAATTAATAGAAAAATAGCCGGTTAATCTAGTTTAATGTTCTTTTCTCTCTTTTCTTATACATACTTTTTATAACTGTTGTGGCTACTGGCCAAATAGTAAAGAGGAGGACTAGTAGAAGAGAAAGAGAGCTGACAGAGAGACGGTATGTGAAAAATTAGTGGACTTACCTCTCTTATACCTTCTTGGGGTTTATATACGTAAATGGGGTAGGATAGGAAATTTCCATCCTACCCCTTGACAATTACAAAAGGTGAGGATATATTGATACATTTCTCTATATTATTGATCTTATTAACAAGATCCAGTCACGAGGGGTTGGGTCACCCCTACAACAATAACCTTTATATATATAGAGAGAGATACTATTGTATATGAGTGAAGTTATTGTCAAATACATGTAGAGTTACTGTCAATTTTATAGTGTTACAACGAATAGTAACTCTACATACGTTTGACATTAACTTCACTTACACACGGCATTAACTTTCCGTACAAGTTATTTTGCTATTGATATGCATGTTTCTATCTCCTCTCAATGCATGTATGTTGGCAATAGCTTTATTCGCACACGGCACTAACTTTATGAATTACGGGTGACAACCGTAAGTAACTTTATGAATTACAGATGATAACTTGATGTATATACGATAGTAATTTTACCATAATTAACAAACACTACTAACTATCCACAAGGTCGGATGGTGGAGCGGTTGGCTGGTTGGGTCGGTTAGGGACGTACGTTTATTCTATGCGTAGCCACTGATTAATAATTCTATATATACATATATACAAATACATACACACCCACACTTATATACGGTATGCTCCTTTCCTACAGTTTTCTTTTTAAAAATATTATTATTAGCAAATAGAGTTTGGCTTAATAGTGAACATCTCCTTTTTTTTTTCTCCAATTATTGATGGTACTGGTTGTAGTCACTGTATCCAAGTCGTCGAATACATCCAAGGCTGCGTTCCAGAGTTCAGTGTCTGGACATATTCTACACCAGTATTAAGCAAAGCGAAATGACACTAAAATAACAAGAGATCCACCGACTGGCCGACGCGTCGCTGCCTTCCGGACATCTGTGCTCCTGCTTCCTGAGCGTGAGTGCCCTTAAAAATAAAGTTATTTTGAACCCTCAATCATACAAACATTTGAGTTTTACCAGCGTTTTTCAGTACATGATCGGACCAAATGGATCTAGATTCTAGACCTGTTTAATTGCAACATCGTATAGTCCACGTAGGTGAGCTTATGTGTACCGCGCAATGACAGCACGAGCGTAAGTACTCTGAATCCAAATCCAGTCCTTCATATCGAAAGAATACCTGATATTGGATTAGAGATGCGATCATGCAGCAGGATGCAGCCGTGCAGAAGTGCACTCACAAATTTGTGCCGACGATAAGTTTAGCGCTCTTTTTTTAGAGGGAGAAACTTTAGTGCTCTTGATACACAGGCGACCTAACGTCCTAACCGATTTTTTTTGGGTATTGATAAACATCATTCGGATGTTTTCTTTCTAACTATCATTCAGATTTGTGACCGTTGGATTAGAGATCCAAGGGCCACAAATTCTTCCCACCCCCTCCAAAAAAATTCACCCCCCTCCAAAAAAAATTCTCCCCCCTCCAAAAAAAAGAGACCATTGGATCTCTAATCCAACGGTCCGAAATTTGGATGATTGTTGAGAAGAAAATGTCCGGGTGATACCTATACACACCCTTTCTTTTCTATACGTGAAAGTAAGTAAAGAATAGTTTTCAGTTAACAAACTTAGAAACGGTCTTTGATAGAGACTAATATATGATCACAAAAGAGAGAAAATGAGCTCCCTTATTGAGCATTTTTTTTCTTTGGAAATCCTTAGCTAATCCATGTAAAAAATCAAGTAGGCCATATGCGTATGGCAGCATGCCGGCAAAACAAAATGGTAAGAAAATATTCTGTTATTCACACTAGCTAGATCTTTTTTAAAAAGAAGAGGTTTCACAGTAGATCTTGGACTAATGGTGGTGTTTGATTTGAAGCGATCAATTGCCAAAATTTAGTAATATTAACTGAAACAGGCAAGTATATGTGACTTGTTGCCATTTTTTCTTTACAAATTGATTGGTCAATTTTTGTCACAAAGCCAACTTACATACACGCTGGGCAACACGGTTACTCTCATAATTCGTGCATAACCATCTTGGATAAAAGTCCCATGTATCGTTCCATTCCGTCTCCATGATAACAATTCTTTTATCCCTGAAAAACATAACGTTTGTAATTTTTGAATTCTGTCATTTTACAAGAAAGATTACAAAAACAAATAGCCACATGTGATATTGGTCGGTACAGGTAAACTCGGTATAATATATACTACAATCGACTTATAGACCCTATCTCAAAAAACGCACCATTTAAAAACAAGTTACTATAACAAAATACAAAAGCCATAAAAAGTGAGCCTGCCGAACTCAGCTATAATATACTAGCTACGTAAGCGCGGCGTGACACCGTGCTAGCTACCGTGTGGATCGAAGTAAAAGAGACAATAATTCGTAGGGAGTTTCTTAAAACAATCGAGGATGCATGCGTAATTTCGAAAAAACCAAAGGGCTTTTTCGTAAAAAACTGAGGACCTGCAAGGACCTGTACGTAACTAAACAAGGATCTATACGTAATTTTGGAAACCGTGGGGTGCTATCGGTGAAGTGGAGGGTGCTTTCCAAAAAACCTGGCAGTGGCATGTTTGCGAGAAGCAAGGACCTGTTTGCGAGAATGGAGGACCTCTACATGATTTCGCAAACACACACGAGGTTTTTCATATAAACGCTGACGTGGCACGTCTCCCTGGCCGGAGAGTTCCCTATCTTTAATATACGGAGTATTCACAAAATGTGAATGAAAAACATCTCACATCTTAAGAACAATATCAGTGCACTGTGCACATCACAATTCACCACCTCTTTGCAGCATATCAGGGCAAGTACAATAGTATAGCCAACTAGTGACTATAACACTTGTCCATTTTATCTATAGCCTTCAAAAAAATAGTTCATACAATAAGGTAGCTATTACAATAACTATTTGGCCCCACGTGTAAGAGAGTGAAATGCATATTTTTACGTGCTATAGCTAGCTGTAATTTAGTAGCCAGCTTCCTTCTCTCTCTTCTTTTCTCTCTCTGCCACGTAAGATTTGATTGATATTATATTTGCTATAGCCTGCTGACTAAGCCTTATTGTACCTGCTCTCAATCATCATTAGTCACAACCGATTTTTTTAAAAAAATAAAAAACTAACAAAAGACAAGTCAAAGCGACCGGGTTAGGCAAAAAAAAAAAAAAAACCCCAACGAAAACGAAGCGATTTTCCACGTGGCCACCCTTACCCAGTCCAAGGCTCCAAGCTCCCACACCTAAACCCCCGCCCCATCCCCACCTTCCCCATTTCTCTACAAATCCTCAGATCCGCCTCCTCTCCCCCCGTCCCCCGCGTGTCCACACCCCAACCCCCCGGATCCAGATCCACCACCACCACCCCCCCTCGCCGGAGAAGCCATGGGGCGGGAGGGCGGCGGCGGCGGGGGTGCCGGCGGCATGTCGGAGTTGGTGCTCCGGAAGGTGCTCCTCTCCTACTGCTACGTAGCCATTTGGATCTTCCTCTCCTTCACCGTCATCGTCTACAACAAGTACATCCTCGACCCCAAGATGTACAACTGGCCCTTCCCCATCTCGCTCACCATGGTGCACATGGCCTTCTGCTCCTCCCTCGCCGTCTTGCTCGTCCGCGTCCTCCGCGTCGTCGAGCCGCCGTCCTCGCCTTCCATGACGCCGCAGCTCTACACCTCCTCCGTGCTCCCCATCGGCGCGCTCTACGCCATGTCTCTCTGGTTCTCCAACTCGGCCTACATCTACCTCTCCGTGTCGTTCATCCAGATGCTGAAGGCGCTCATGCCCGTCGCCGTGTACTCCATTGGGGTGCTCTTCAAGAAGGAGACCTTCAGGTCGTCCTCCATGCTCAACATGCTCTCCATCTCCTTCGGCGTCGCCATCGCCGCATACGGCGAGGCGCGCTTCGACGTCCGCGGCGTCACGCTCCAGCTCGCCGCCGTCGCCTTCGAGGCCACGCGGCTCGTCCTCATCCAGATCCTGCTCACCTCCAAGGGCATCTCGCTCAACCCCATCACCTCGCTCTACTACGTCGCGCCCTGCTGCCTCGGCTTCCTGCTCGTGCCATGGGCCTTCGTCGAGCTGCCCAGGCTGCGCGCTGTTGGCACGTTCCAGCCGGACTTCTTCGTGTTCGGGACCAACTCGGTCTGCGCCTTTGCGCTGAACCTGGCCGTGTTCCTGCTCGTCGGCAAGACCTCCGCGCTCACCATGAATGTCGCCGGAGTGGTCAAGGACTGGCTGCTGATTGCCTTCTCCTGGTCCGTGATCCGGGACACGGTCACCCCCGTCAACCTGTTCGGCTACGGGATCGCCTTCTTGGGGGTGGGCTACTACAACCACGTCAAGTTGCAGGCGCTCAAGGCCAAGGAGGCGCAGAAGAAGGCCGCACAGGCCGACGAGGAGGCTGGCTCGCTGTTGCAGGAGCGCGATGGGCATGGACACGGTGATCGCAAGAGCGACAACCAGGCATAGAGCACCAGATCCGGCCCTGCCATGCCCAAACCGGTTGGTTCTAAATCCATTCGTGTGATCTTTGTCGGTTGCATGCAGGATATGTTTGTTCTTTAGCTTGATTCGTGGTAGGATTCGAATAATTTTTCAGAAATATGTGGTCTTTACATTGAACAGATGAAATATGTGGTCTGTCATGAACAGATGAAGAAGTGGTAAAGATCAAATGGAAATGCTTTGTTGCCATCAAACTGCACTCTTTCTAGTGTGGACAATCAATACTAGATTTATTTGTTGCAGTTAGTGAATAATATGGTGCCTTAATATGTAATGTTGTGTGAGAAACTACGAAAATACTCAGATTTGTTTGTTTGGTAAATAATAAGTATGTATCTCTGTGTTACTAATCATGCCCTGATGTTGGACAGGGGATCTGGGACAAAGTGCAAAGACTGTAGTTTGGTCTACGGTTGCTTTCAAGGAGGGTGGATGCCAGTTTCGTTCTTTCACTTGTTTAACTTCAGTTGGATCTGAAGAGCAAATCAGGAGTATTTATTGGTTTAGGAAATACTTGCGTATGCAACTACTTCCTGGAGGGCTAGAAGAAACTTTCATGTTACCCTATTATTTATTCACCTGTTCATGTCACATGCCTTGTTACCTCTCTGCTCATTGCCTATTTATTTGTTCGAGTAGACTAGGTCCTAAGAATGTACTGCAGATTGGTATTTTGGTGGTTATCTTCTATATATAATGAGCTTACTGTAATCTATATTCTACAGTTGCCTCTTTGAGCTGTTTAAATTTTGTGATTTATCCATTGACTTGCATGGATGAGTGAATCTTTGCTTGGTCAATTTACACTTGACAACGTACTGCTAAGATTCTTTTTGTATGTTAATGGTAACACTATACCAGCTATATATGATTTTGTTTGCCACTAGATGCAGATGGTTTAGTTGGTAGCTTCAATCGCATTATCATACACTCAGATTTCAGAACCATGACATGAGAAAAGTAGGATTCAATAGCTAGGGTTGTGTTGTCATCTGCATGTTTACGTGACTTCAGGCTTTCAGCTATACAGGCATCTACCAGCCTTTTCCCCCTTCTACATGCCAATAGTTAGATTGATCAACTGTGTAGCGGTTTGCCATTCAGGATCATGTCATGGGATTGCGGATCAATACTTCATTTGCTGGTTGAGAGGAGGCATTATTGAGCGTCTCAGTTTAGTTGGCCCACCAATGATAGAACTGGGCAAGTTATCGTAGCTGAGCTGAATTATTTGTCTGCTGTCCTTGGTTGGCCGTGGTGCTTTAGGGCATGTGCATTGTGCTGAGAGCTAAAAACGCCAACTAAGCTGAAGCTAGTAAGCCAAGAACGTTTTTAATGCTTAGCCTTCACGGTTGGACCTATCTAGATTTCCTATACTACTTTCCTCACCGGCTGCCATTCTTACTTTCCTCACCGGCTGCTATTCTTCCCGTGATCCCTAAATCACGCACGATGTCTTCTCTCGAACTCTCCTCCTTGCAGCCTCTGTCTTCCAAATCCGAGCGCCGCCTCCTCCCAAATCTTTGCGCCGTGATCGCCCTCTTCATCTGTCGTAGATTTAGCTCGTCCTCCTCCTCTGGCTGTGTCCCTGAGCAGGTCGGCCTCCTTCGGTCGCGTCACTGCGCAGATCTGTCTCCTCCTCTAGCCGTGTTCCCGTGCAGATTCGCCTCTCCTCCAACTCCGGCTACATCATCGCTGAGATCTAGCTCCTCCTCCTCCAGCCGCATTCCCATGCAGATCTCGCACCTGCCCCTCCTCCGGCCCATCCCTGTGCAGATCTGACACGTTCTCCTCCTCCTCCTCCGCATGTGGCTCGGCAACGGAGGCCGGTGGCATCGACGAGCGTCCAGCGGTGACCGTGACTCAACTCCATCGCCCTTCCCTTGACAGATGAGGAAGCCAACTCTAGTCCCCCATCTGCTTCTCAACTCGCTCGACTGTGCCTGAACTCCGTTGTCCTTCCTCTGCCAGTGAATTCATGCGGAGCAACAACCCACAACACCGACCACATATGTTGTAAGGGCCTGTTTGGGAGAGTTCCACCACTGAAAACGTAGATCTGGAGCAGCTTCACCGTGGATCTGGGATCCCACCATGGAGTGTTTGCCTTGTACAGCAGCTCCAGATCCACGAAATTGAGGTTTTGGTAGGAATGGCCACTTTTGGTGGGATGAGGTGTGTAACCAGCGGCATTGGTGGGTAATTACCACCCAACTCCACAGTGGAGCACCCCTTAAGGAGCTCCATGAAATCCATGGATCTGGCCCTCAGATCCATTTTGGTGGATCCAAATTTCGCGAAGCTGGAGCGTTTGGGTAAAATTTCGTGGAGTGGAGCTGTTTTTCGTGGATCTGGAGCTGGTGGAGCTTTCCCAAACAAACCCTAAGTCCATCTCTTTGGGGTGTATGCCAACGAAACCGAAGTTTGTGTCAGATGTGCCTGCTGTCCCCCAACGAAGCCTAGGTGTTTGCTGACATGCTAAAGTGCCCTATGCCTTGACGAGCTCTATTATCTTCGCACAGCCTGCATGTTGTTTGCTTGTGAAGGTTTAGATCGTAGATGAAAACATCAGTAGAGGTTTTACCATGGAATACATAATTTTCTAGCAGAAATATATAATTGATTTATTCTCACTGGGAACTTGTGAGCACGCATCCTTGCATGAAATTAGTTTATCATTGTACTAACTCAATGTTTAGATCGTGAACATTAACCTATGTAGAGAGTATTTGAGTAATTTCAGTCAACGCAGTCATGTATGAACTTGTGTTACATGAACTAGAGTGTAGCAAGTGTTGATGTTCTGTTTGTGTTTTGTAGCTGCTGGTCTCTAACAGCTAGTTGTACTAGTCTGCAATAGCTAGAAACTTTTGTTGGCTTCAGAATGTGTTGTAAGGATTTGAATGTATGAATTTTTTTTGAAATAACTTGTACGTATGAACTACTGCTGCTGTAGATTTCATGAGGGTAGCGGCTGCTACTCCGCAATGGCTAAGAGCAACGGTTGGAAAGAAATTAGTTTTTTATGTTTGTAGAGCCGGAGCAACTATTTTCTCCGACTATTTTTCTTAGCCTTTCTTCCTGCAATGGGTAGAACCAGTTCTAAGAGGCAAGAGTGTTCCTATCTCCTCTTGACACAACAATACCCATGGCCTTATGGTACTCCTTTTCGACATGCTTTCAATCGCGTAAGCTAATAATCCTAGCAGAAATAAGTTGTGATGGTTAGATTTCGTGTCTTCATAAATGCAGTCTGAAACTCCCGGTTGCTTGATCTAATAATCCTAGCAGAAATTTGGTGTGCTGGTAGGATTTCCTGTCTTCATAAATGTATTCTGAAACTCCCGGTTGCTTGATCTTCGCTAGTTGGGTCGTACTTTGTATTGTTGAGTTTGAGTTAGCTGTAGGCAACATGAATGGCTTGTTTTACGTCCCGCTTATTTCGACTTGAGTTTCTAATTTATTTTTTACTATTTATAAATTTCGTCTTTTTCAGAACTTTTGGTTTTTTTAGCTTTTTTGCCTGTTCTTTTTTCTGTATTCATTTGCGTTGTCCGTGATAAGCTAACATATTTTTTCTATTTTTAATTTTTTAAAATTTAATTACGCTAAATAAGCCACTTTCAGTTACAATGTAATTTCAACCAGCTATAGTGTAATTTCAGCTATAAGCGTAACTTATGTATTCGGAGTTGGGACACGGTCCCTGGACACAAAACCTTGAGTTCTTGGAAGCATGTTTGTTGTTAACAAAATGCTAGTGTATGTTCATGAGGATCTGCATTATGATTTCTTACTTTTAGACTAGTATTTCGTTGAACCTAATTAAAACAGACCAAAAATTTTCAAATTTCAAGTTTTCCTGAATTTTAGCTGAGTTTGAACTTCCTTCCCACAATTCAGCAAACCTTGGCAAAATTCCGCCTTTCTTTCTTGGCCTCTCGGGTTTCTGTGGCCAATGGCGCTATTTCACTCTCCACCTCCCCCCCGATCCCAGCATCACTATTCACCGTTTGCCGCCGCCAATTTCCAACCACCGTTCACACTGCCCCGCCTCACCGTCAAACCTCCGTACACTCGTATACCGAGTCCCCTGACGCGCCCCGACACCGCCCCTTAAAAGGCCCTAGTCGGCGCCGGACGAGACAAAGCTAGAAATTATCGCCGCCGCAACCTCCGTCTCATGACCAACCTCCCCATGATGCTTCTTTTGACCACCGCAACTCGTCCTTTGAGGAGACGCAGAAACCAACGCACCACACTGCATGCTGACCTCCCTACCACCCCTGTCGACCCTCGTTGAAGCCTATAGTGCACTCCTCCGGCTACGCTCCACCGCTCAATTCAACCACCCTACCATTCCCCACTACCATTCAAACTGCATAAAGCCTACCTAACTTCGCATCTGGTCTCCACAATGCCCCACTGCACCTCCACGCTTGCCTCTCCCACCTTTAGCCATGATTCCGTCGTGGCCACAGTAAGAACCAGAGGTAAGCCCAAAATTTCAATTCATTTCATATCGCTATTAGAACTCAATTGCTTTCTTCTGTAGCACCAATAGCACCTCACAAGCGCCACCGAAGCTTTGCCCAAGCACCACCCACTTCCTACCTCACCGGAGACCGAATTCCACGCCCTGCCAAGCCCATCATTGTGGACAACCCTCCACAAGGCGCCATGGCATGAGCCAACCGCACCATGGCCTTCCCCTTGCTCCGTACATGCTTAAAATGCCCATGCCTTCACCGATTAACCCTTCGGTGCCCCCTGTGCCATGGTCAACCTATTTGAAGACCACCTCGTTGATGGGAATCTATAGTGATCCCTGAAGCACACCAAACCCAAAAATGGGTTCCACTTGGTCCTTTGATCCCATCCATATCCTTGGCCGCCTTGGAAACCACAGTAGCATCACCAATTGCTCACCAAAAATTATCCTTTGCTTGGTGCTACAGTACCCGAGCGAAGGTTGGGGATGACACTATTCATCCAGGATGTGGGCTGCACAGTGGCGGCCCAAAACTTCGAAATCCATTAGGCCGAGGCCAAGCACTTTAGTACTATTCACGGAGGTCGAACCAACACTGCAGCACCCGAATCTGTTATGAATAGTAAACCCAAACCTGTTACTGTTTCTAGCCCAACCCACGATGACTAGTAAAAAATCCATTACTATTCACAAAGAAACCCAATAGACATGTTTATATCTATTTTGACCTCGTGAAGCCCATTCTTAGCTCCGTTTAGCTTAATTAGACTCTTTAACCTTAACTAGTCCAAATACTAACGCTAACCCATGTCCAATATTGCTTAGGCCTGTTACTATTCATGGAAAGACCATAACACATATATACCCATTTCAATTGTATCGAATCCACCTAGCCTATTCCTAATTCTGTTCAGCCAAACCAAGTGCCATTTAAGCCCCATTTGTCCAAACCTATTCTTTTATATATTTTTGGTTACTTTAATGTATTTTATTCTGAGCTTGCATTCTGTAAAGTAGAAACTTATTAGTATTCATTTTTTCGCACTAGCATTCGAACTCAACGAGTTGGTTAATGGAAGAGCTGCAAGAGTAATTGAAGTAATCGAGAACAAGCCTGAAGCCTACAGAGAAAAAACCGAAGACAACGGAAAAAGAGGCAAGTCCCTATATAGATCATGTTGAACCTAGTTTTCAAATGCAATATTTTGTTTTCAAATACAAATATATGCTTGCTATTATTGTGTATATAGATTGCCTAGCTACACCATACAGTGATACCTTTTACTTTCCCTCATGATTATATCATTCCTTATCACCTTAGGATACTTATAAAGGTAATAATGCTAGATCATGGTTGTTCTTAGCCATGCTTTAGAGGTAATAGTAAATACGACACAAACATTGCCAACTAAAACTGAAAACATGATAAGTAGTGATAACGTGGGTTACCATTGGAAACAGGAAATGTTTTATAAAATAGTGGACTTGAGACCAGTGCAGAAATTGCCCGAGGTTTGGTTGTTGGGTTGTCTCACTTGGGTCAATTAAAGACTAAATCCGTGTGTGCTCATTTTTGCATCTAATCGTGCAACCACAAGTCTGATATGGTACAGACCTAACCAACTAATTTGCTTTGTTTTGATATGGTCTCCTGCGCCAGTTGGGGATGATCTGCGAGGTCATTGCCCAAGAAAGATATGTTGGAGATGAATCTATAGGGGGTCACTATCCGGGGGATTTGAAAGGTCCCTGTCTTAAGAGAGAGTGCACTCACCAATGAGCTAACAACAAAGGGCCTTAGCGCTAAGGGTTCATACCTTTGGAGCAGGAGAAAATATCGAAACATGCACTCTAAAGGTCTTGTTGTGATTACCGAGTCGCACACCTAAAAAAACGTGTAACGATCGACATTATAGGCCTTATTCATATCGGTTTCTAAAAACTGCTTTTTTATAGTACCTATCTTTCAAACAGGATACCTTTTTAAGGCGAAGTCTACTAGTCGATTGTAATAGACACTGTAGTGATTTTATTTATAGCAGCCAAAATCACACATGAGTTTCTCTCTCCATATGGCTCTCTATAAGTTGTTGCTATTCATAAGATAAAGCCAAAAGGTATCCGCAAAAGCTAATATGAACATGCCTATGAGATTATCATATCTTGTGAGTAAAGTTGTACACATCTGCAGAGGACTGAGGCCCATGGATCGGACATAGTAAATATCTGTGAGGAGAGTTGCTCCACAAAGTCAATTGTTTATAGATATTTTTTATTTAAGTTAAAAATGGCTAAGTCATACGTTTGAAAACTAGTTATAATATGATATTGAAATTTTAGCTTCACGCAAAAGAAACAAAGCCATTCTTCGGTTTAACCTTGCATATATATATATATATATATATATATATATATATATATATATATATATATATATATATATATATATATATATATATATATATATTATGCTATAGGACTTATTGGGTACCTAGTGTACTCAATCTTGCTTATTTTCATCAGAACAGATGCCAGAAGAATAAATTATGCTTCAAGCTTATGTGTTAGGGTTACGACCGTACTCAAGTATTCATGTGGGAGTTTCTTCGGTTCTTCTGGATGTAAGTTAAGTTTTAGGTTCGGACACCCATATAGTTGTTAAAATTGACCATTAGGTCATATTTGAATCAAATTAACTTTTTTTAAATGTTTGTGAGTAGACATGATAATCTTTCTGTCTATAACTAAACTTCTAGGCCATTGCGAAAGGTACGATCGCCCTGTACTAAGAATAAGAATAGGGGTTGCTTGAGATGGTGAGAAGTAGCAATGGCATATCTACGCTTGTGGGATATTTGGATTATTCTATCTTGATTTCGGAATTACCAAATATAAGATTTTCGGAGTTGCATTCTAGTATCAACTGAAATGCTAGCGCCAAAGCATATGCTCTGTAAACACTACTAGGTTACAAAGCACACAAGATTGTTTTAACAGCAAATTGCTTGTCCTCTTGGTGCGACACTACGCAAGTGCTGCGATTTTTTGTCGTTCTTCGATGTCGAACATGGGATAGGACCACGTGCAAGCTAGTGGGCTACCCTATCCCTTCGAACATACGGCAAACATTCAATCAATGTTACGCGAGTCAAATTCTTGGGAGAGCAAGTATAATAAGAGCAAGTCTTATAATACAGCCTTCAGCTAGCTGTATGGATACTTACAGCTCACTTATCAGCCTACTTATATAGTAGTTACAGCCAGCTGAAGGCTGTATGATCTACCCCTTCCTCTCACAAAGTTTCTTGGTTCTTGTGCTTCAGCTGGCTGTAAGCTTACAGCCCACCTCTCTTCTCTCTCCTCCTCTCTCTCCTCCACCTCAGCATACAACCAGCTTACAATCTCTTATAATACTTGCTCTAAGAGGTTGTTTATAGGCTGTATGCTGAGGTGGAGGAGAGAGATGAGAAGAGAGAAGAGAGGTGGGCTGTAAATTTACAACCAGCTGAAGCACAAGAACCAAGAAACTTTGTGAGAGAAAGGGGTGGGCCATACAGCTTTCAGCTGGCTGTAAACTACTATATGAATGGGCTGATAAGTGGATTGTAAGTATCCATACAGCCAGTTAAAGACTGTATTATTAGCCTTGCTCTTATGATCTGTGGGGTTCAGTGTAGCATGTAGACGTATCACCTCCAATCGATCACTATCAGCACTCTTTGTTGAGGGACTCAAAAGACACATCGAACTCGTTACAGTAACATCAACCAGACAACCACCTGGAGAATGCCATTTTGGATCGTACTGCGTTGTACCATTTCAGTACATGTAAAGGCCGTCTGGCTGTCAGATACCTATGCAATGTCTCCTGTACAGGCAGTACAGCCTTCCAGGTAGGTCTATCGCTTCCTCAGTACTAAACAAGTACTTGTACTGTCTCACCATATAGGTATACATACCTATACACTCCCCATCACGGTACCAGCCGTCGATACCTTGAACTGACAGACAATCTCGAGCTAAAATGATGTGCAGAACTGAGTTGAGCGATGTTACAGGACGCAGATAAGCATCATAGCTGTCGATACCTTCAACTGACAAGACAATGCAGTAGACATGTTACAGAATTCAGATATAAAGCTATCCTTTTGCCGCCATGCAGTAGACATCGCTCGAGAAGATCTCCTCTGCTTCGACACCATAACTTGGGCCGAGGCCATATAAAAGATTGCAAGCGAGCACTCCATCTTAACTCTGAAATCTGAATACGAGAGTGCAGCCTCGGAGCCTCCCCTCTTTTGACTCTTGTGACCCGTGGCCACACAAGTACGCCACCGCTGCACCGCAGTGCGTTAAGCCATTGCTCCTACATGTAATGGCCGGACCATTCTGTGACGAGCCAAAGAAGATGGGCACGCACGCTGGCTCGGGGATGGACCGTCCCTGCAACAACGCAGCAGCGGAGATAAAGGAGGGAACCGTTACCAATGCCGTCGGCAGAAGGCATCAATGCACGCACCATGGACAGCGAGCCCACTACACCGTCAGATGAGAATTCATTATCCGTTCTTCTCGAGCGGAGGGAGGCATCGCGTTGTACTCGCACTGCGTTGGCATCCAAGATTCCGGCATGTGAAAGACCGAGCAGACGACGAGGCGCGGGCTCGCTCAAAAGCAGCGCAAGGCTGGCTCGCGCCGCCCCACGCACGCCTCATCTGAACCGGTAAGGCCTAGCTCGATTGAACTAAAAAGTTGTAGTTTATAGTTAAAATTGTACTGTAATCAAAAGCAACTTATTTAACGTAATTAAATTTAAAAAAATTTAAAAATAGAAAAATATGTTAGCTCATTATGGACATCGTGAACGAATACGAGAAAAAAAACCGACAAAAAGCTAAAAAAAGATAAAAGTTCAAAAAAATGAAATTTATAAATAATGAAAAATAAACTAGAAACTAAAAGCTGAAGCTGAAATGAGCGAGACCTAAAACCAGCTGTGCAACAGTGCAACCGTGCCACGGCGAAACACAGCAGCAGCCACCAGGTTAATGGAACAGAACAAAGAGAGAATGCTACACTGCGAAGACTACTAACTCTTTACTTTACAGCTCGACGTGCCCGTCGTCCTCGTCGCTGCCGGCGGCGGCGAAGTCGTCGTCGGAGTCGGAGTCATCGGCGAAGCGCTCGCCCTCGCTGGAGGAGAGCCGCGCGAGCCAACAGCTGCCGTGGAGGTGGCCGCTGACGCAGACGAAGTACTCGAGGCGGCCCTCGTTGGCGCCGAGCCGCCGGCACGCGCTGCGTGGGGCGAGCCCGGCAGCTGTCATGCTCCAGACGCGCGCGCCACAGTAGGGGCAGCGCAGGCGGGGCTCCAGCGGCGCGCGTTGGTCCACCAGACAGGCCCGCGTCCGGGAGCGCATGAACCCGCGGAACACGCCGCGGTACGCGCCGACGTCCTCGGCGGCGCCGGCCACCGCATGCT
The DNA here is from genome assembly GCA_017311315.1 of Dendrocalamus latiflorus. Lineage (NCBI taxonomy): Eukaryota > Viridiplantae > Streptophyta > Magnoliopsida > Poales > Poaceae > Dendrocalamus > Dendrocalamus latiflorus. The sequence continues at coordinate 5,493,734 of CM029661.1, forward strand.
CGCACGGGTCCGACACGTACAGCAGGTCGCCCGAGCACCGCCGCGACAGGAAGCTCCGCCCGGACGTCTTGGAGAAGCGCGACACCCGCGCGAAGTGGCCCGGGACAGCCGACCCCGCCGCGCCGCAGCAGAAGAAGAGCAGCTTCGCCAGCGCCGGCCACCCGCCGCCAATGCGCCCCGACGCCGACGCGGCGAGCGAGGAGGCCCCGTCGCCGCCCGTGAGCGCCGAAACCATCCGCGGCGCACGCGAGACGCAGAGCTCCCGCCACAGCACGCGCTCCGCCACCGCCCGCAGCCGCCGGCTGACCCGCGCCACCACGCACAGCGCCTGGGGGTCCCAGTTCAGCGCCCGGAACACCAGCGCCAGCACCTGCTCGTCCATGATTCCCGCGTTCACGCCATGGATCCGCGCCGCGATGCCATCTCCTCCCCCTCCGCCATCCCATTGGTTGGTAATGGCAGCGTTCGCATTCGCATTCGCATTGCCGCTGCCGCCGCTCGACGCGCCGCGCAGCCGCCTCATGCCTCGCGCGCCTTCGCTCACAGCGCGCGCGTGCCAACCCCAAACGGCCGACTAACTCGGCGGCGTGAGTTGTGACTCTTGAGTCTCGTGTCTGTGCGTGGTAATTGCCTAGTCGGCGCGAGGCGTCAGTCCGCCGGTAGCCAATTATAGCATGTCGCAGCATCGTATGGTTGTGATCAAAGTAACTTTTATTTACGCTTGAAAAAGTACTGTAACAAATTGTTAATTTTTTAACAAATTAAATTAAAAAAAATAAAAATATTATATTATCACTGACAATATAAAGAAAAAAAGAAAAAAAGATGAAATAAAGAAAACAACGTGTTCTAGAAGTTAAAAACAAAATTCGTTTGAAACGGAGCTCGTTATATGCTTGTTTTGTTTCGTGCTTGTGTTGTGAGGGCGGGTGTACGGACAAACCTGACCCTGATCCGGCTGTCATGTTGCCGCGCTCGCGCGACAACTGGACCACTCAGCGTGAAACGCTAAGAGGATGTACAATAGTATAAACAGCGGTGGTCTCTAATACACCTCTATATTATCTATAGATAAGACTAAAAACAATGTATACAATATGTTGTCTATATAGTTTTTGTAATAGCTTCATACAATTAATGTGTTATCCATATAGACATGTATACAAATATACAATGGTATAAGCAATAAAAAGTTGTCTATACAATGGCATATATTATCTTTCTCTCTCCTTCTTCCTCTATTCTACATTACCCAAAATTATATATGACATACATTTATAGACAGCTAACAAAGGAATGCGCGTAGGCTACGAAAGCAGAAAACAAAACTTTTCTACCGCGCACACAAGGACATCATGCTAAGGAGGGATCATGGATCGTTACCACTAGACGCGCAGCGCAGCGGAAGAAGAGTTGGAGAAACCGATCCAATCACGCGCGTCGAGGTAGTAGTGGAATTAGCCGATCGTCCCGAACAGATCGTCTCCTCCACGCGATCAACCACACCACGAGCAGATCCAATCTGTAGGTTGTTGATGCCGATCAACACCGCAACGAGCAGCGCCTCCACCGGTATCCACACGTCCGGGGCTGGAACGCCGATCGCGAGTGTACTAGCACTCGTGAGTGGCTAGGGTTTGGCTCGGGAGGTGGCGGTTAGGGTTATGCTGGAGGTTTTAGAAGCGTATCCCCTCATCCCCTCGCCACCATATATATAGACCTCCTCACTTGGGCCTTGTGGACCGAGGCCCAATAGGAGTCTATTCGGATCTCTATCCGAAATGAGCCTACATCCGAATCATATTTGAATTAGTGTTCCAACCCGTTAAGCGTGCGACCCTGTAGGTTCACGTATACTTGGTCGCAACCCGGAAACGCCTTTCCGGTCACCCTGTTAATAGTGGCCTCTAGTAAGACATATTAACACCAAAGTATCCGTAAAGATCATATCGGCTGAACCTATAATGTTCTCATGTACGAATCCCTTTGCCTCACGATATAGATTGAGCTCAAGGCGAGACCTGTGTCATCCTCTTAATAGCTCAATCACTCTCTCGATTCCGTGATGGATTATAAACTTGTGATTGACTCCTCAATCACCTTGGCATGGCCATGCACTTTCATAATCCATTACATCGAGGGGCCCAGAGATATCTCTCCCATAAGGAGGGGCAAATTCTATCTTGATCATTCACATCTCACTACATGTTTCATGGCAAACCCGAAGACTACTTTTATAACTACCCAGTTACAGAGTAGTGTTTAGTAGTCCCAAAATAAGCTACTACGCATGTTGGGAACCATGATGATCTCAAGTCTAAGGATTCTACATAAACACTACTTGAGACCAACTGATGACACATGGAATCTCTGCAGTGTCTCATGGTGGGTCTATCCAACATATGTTCACTAACACATGTCCATATTATTGATTTAGTATCACCATACCATGATCCATGAGACATAATCATCAATCAATACATATGCTGATCTTTGAATCATATTTGTTGCTCATATGATATATGATCAGGGATCATTTAGAAATAGCAACATTTTAGTATTAAGAGTCTCATGAATAAGTCACATACTCATTGATCAATAATGATAATGTCTATTTCAAGGAACAAAGTAATGTATCATAAACATAGTATATGATATATATAATATCTCTATATTACCTCTAGGGCATATCACTAACAGCTAACATATACCATTGTATATATTCTAATAATTAGGTGATCAGTAGGTGCGATCAAAAGCCATTTCATCGCACTTTACCGCTAATATATCCCCATGACGTCGCTAGTTCCTGTGCGCTTCTCTGCCCGCCTCTAAGAGCATCTCCAATAGTGACTTATGAGCTAGCTCTAAGCATATTATTTCATATTTTAATAGAAGGAGAGAGAAAAGCTATCTCTTGATCAAGAGCTAGTCTCATACACACATTCCAAGATTATATGAGAGTGTCATGTGAGGCTATTTATGTTATGAGCTATATGCTAAAAGTTAGTACTATTGGAGAAGTTGTCTTAGAGTTAGTAACTAGCTCATACTGTTGGAGATGCTCTCAAAACGATACGAATCAAGTAGCGAATGTAGTGCCAATGTTACATCCGTTAAGGAATACGTAACACGCTTGGGATGGAATGGAACGGTCTTGCCATCGTCTTGACCAAGGCCCCGCTCATTTCGACTTGAGATTCTGACCTTTGATTTACTTTTTGCTATTCCTAAATTTTGTTATATTCTAGTTTTTGGCTTTTTTTATCTTTTTTGTCGGTTCTTTTTTCATATTTATTTGTATTGTCCATAATGGGATAACTTGTTTTTATTATATTTTTAATTTTTTAAATTTAATTATGCCAGATAAGCCTCCATCAGGTACAGTTTAATTTCAACCAATTATAATACAATTTCTGTCATAAGCCATATTTTTTAGCCTAACTGGGCGGGCTGCAAAATAGCCCAATCCAAACATATACTCCTGTATCATAACCGACCTAACACCTACCCAGATAGAGCCTGCTTCAAACGGGTTCAACTTCTGTTTTTTTAGTTTTTAATTTATTTAAACTAGAAACCACTTGAAATACATCAGTTTTTAATTTCAGTTTATTTTATTTTTTTAGTTTTTTTATTTCATTGTATTATCTATAACGATATAATAATTTTTTTTAACTTTTTTTTAAAAATCTATTAACTATTGCAGTGTAATTTCAACCGAAAGCAAAGTCCCTTTCAGTGCCGCCGAACAGTACGCCCATTCCCATCCTACCTAAAGTATCCATCTCTGCTGGATCACATGAGCTAAACTTGACGCATCTACTAACAAACTAAAGCCAATCTGATTCTAGACGGAGCCGTCTCTGACGACGAGCGTCCCGGACACGTGTCCCTCTGGCCGCTGCGCCCCGGTGGCCGCGGCCCTACGACCTGGTCGCCCGCGGGGGCGGACGCCACGTGCCGGCCCGACCTTGGGTGGGGTGGACGCGTGTCGCGCATCGCGGCACCCGCATCCAATTATTGCCGTCTTTTCTAGTCGGCTCCGGATTCCTTCCCTTCCCGTCCGGTTGGGTATGGTGGGCCAGTGCGTCAGGCGCGCCGGCGACACCGACACGTGTACTCAGCTAGCCGCGGTGGGGTCCACCGCGAGGGAATATCTCGGGGTACGTGGCGCGCGGCCGTTGGCTGAGCAACACGTGTCGCGCTGCACGAGCTGGGAAAGATTTGATGGGCCCTGATGGGCCGTCGTGCCGAGACATGGAGAGATCTGGGCCGACCACGTACGCATCTAACTGGACAGGGCCATTAGCTCACTGCGTGTTCCTTTCCTTTTTGGCTAATCATCCTGCAGGAGTTTCTTCTCTTTTTCTACTTTAAGGAAGAGGATAGAGTGTTCGACAATTGACATGTGGGAAGAGAAGCTACTATATATGAACGTTGTCGATGTAGGGGACGAGGGGTCCGGTATAAGAGAACCATCAGAGGATTCTGAATGCCGGGAGCTACCTCCTCGGGAAGCATCTGGCAATGCATGGCTACCATCAGATGGTACGTTGGAATAAGCAGAATTGAATTCTTGCAAGAAAGCATAAAACGTGTCTTGCAAGCACAAGTACTCAAGGAGCAGCTATGCCTATTCTTTTTAGCTATAGCTGATGATTTTTAGTTGTGATCTATAATTTTTTGTTATATTTTTGAGACGGTGAGTGACGATAAAGACGCTAACTTAGACGCCGACATGTACGCTTTGAGTAAACTTAGATGCGCGGAAGGAACAGAAGACAGTTTGAGTAAGCTTTGATGGGTCGTCAGAATGTTTAAACCCTATTTATATTAGTTTCTATTTCTATCACTTTTATTTAAACGAATTAAAAATCAATACGAATACTCGATTTTTCAAAACAGTTTAAGGGCATATTTTTTCAGCTTCTAAAAGTTATTTTTTTTTGGCTTTTTCACAGTAATTAGCTTTTAAACAGAGTATTTTATTAAGATAGGGTCTACTAGTTAATTGTAGTACATACTGTAACGACTTCATTTATATCGGCAAAAACCGCACGTGAGTTTCTGTTACTCTGCAATCTCTTGTACGAACAGCCTAAAAATTATAAACCACAGTCAAAAGCCAAAAGTTTTAGCAAAAAAACATGCTCTAAGTTTCGTGCTTTGCACCATGCCATAGCAACTGCGGGGAGGGGTTGTAGCTGCAGTGCCGCATGGTTAACTGCATTGAGTTTTGGTCAATGTTGTTTACCCCAAAAGACATACCTCTCTATGTACCCCTCCGACTGTGGCCCTATTCTCACTCAGCGTCACTTTCTCCTCTACCTCCGGTCACCTTGCCAACAGTGGCGTAGCCAGGATTTATAGCTATAATAGTCCATTGTCTAAAATTTATTTAACCGCTATAAATTTAACATGTCGATACACAAGTATATGAATTATGAAATGCAATTAAGGGAAAAAGAACATACGAACTTCATAAAATAAACGAATATAGCTTTCTTAACATAGAATTGAAATATTACATACCCATAGTAGTTGAAGAACAGTACGTCACTACTTCTTCTTCTTGTCAGGATATAAAGAGAACATCACATTAATTGTATATTAGAACATTAAATACATTCTATATTTATGGACAAAGCTATTTAAAAAAATACATTTTATAAAGGAGTAGATCAGAAGAGTTTGCTTGCATGGGTAACTTCCTGAAAGCCGCATTTGGAGCAAACGTAAGCTAAGACAACAAATACCTACCTCGGCAAATTTACGAGACCGTTTACACCGACTTCTGTTCACAGAAGAAAGAAGGTAATATAAATATTTAACTTTCTAAAATAATTTCTCTATTTCTCTCAACCTGAAAATAAGTTATGGGACACAGACATATCACTACCTCACTCTTCTCGCTCCTGTCTCGCACACGTATCTCTTTTTTATTTTTCCCACCACTCGTATCCTCCCACTAAAAGCTTTTTTTTAGTTATTACTATTTATTTTAGCTAAAAACCATCAACTGTCGTTCAATATGAACATGCCAAGCTAGTCATCGATTTTATTGTACATCTAGATGCCAAGCTAGCCAACGATTTTACTGTACATCTAGATTCCCAAGTTGCGTGTCATTAGCTTGACACATATAGAGCAAATTAAATGATTTAGCGGGAGGTAAAATGTAGCTGTGATTCAACAAGTTTTTACATTATGATCAAATACATGAAGACCTCATTATCCGAGCGCAGGGTGGTCCGTGGCCCACAGAGACCACCCTGTAGCTCCGCCAGTGCTTGCCAAAACCACCATCGTCACCACTACCCTAACACGACCTCATCCTAATCCACCATCAAGGTCGTCGTCAGCAGTCCACCATAAATCAAGGGCAGTTTGGCCTATTTTTCCATCGTTAAAAGTGGCATATAGCAGACTAGCAGTAGTGGATGACTTATGGTGGCAAATATAGGAATAAGCAAAGTTTAGGTGGTGATCGGTTTGGCTGAAAAGCTCATGGCTTATGGCTGAAAACACTGTAGCTGGCTGAAAAAAGCACTGTAGCTGACAGAGGCTTATTTAGCATAATTAAATTTAAAAAAATTTAAAAATATAAAAAAATATGTTAGCCCATTACGTATAATACAAACAAATACGGAAAAAAAGAACCGGCAAAAAAACTCAACCAAAAGCCAAAAGTTCAGAAAAAGACGAAACTTATGAATAGTGAAAAATAAGCCAGAAGCCAGAAGCCGAAGCCGAAGCCGAGTTGATCAGGGCGTTAATAGCATACTATACTATTCCCCACAGCGGTACCAGTTTACTCGTTGTATCACGAAATGCGACTCGGTTCTTGTGCAGTTGCTCCTGTAACCGCAAGTTGACCGTATGTTCATATTGATTTTTGTTTCTTACTTTTGCTTTAAGAAATCAAAAGTTAATATAAACATTTAATTTTTCGAAATGGTTTTTTCGCTTCTCTCACACCTGTCTATATCTAGCTTCGAAGATTGTGTGCAGTCCTTAGCGGACAGTCGCTTTTTTAGAGATTTATACAACGTTCAATCACTATTGGGATGGGAGGTGATCACTGTTGCGCACAGTGGGTGCAGGCTCCTGGTGGGTCCCGTCCACCCATACGGGCGCTGACGGTGCCTGTTAGGGCCTATTTATATTGGTTTTAATTTCTGATTCCAGAAATCAAAGCCAATATAAACGTCTCAGCTTTTATAATTCGCTTCTATAAATCATTTCTATTAATTAACCATTACTTTACGTTTTCATATTTGCAACGTATTTTGTATTTTATCATGTCATAATTCCGTAAGTCGTATAATGATCCGAATATTTTAGTGACTTTTATTATACTGACTTTCTTATATAATGTATTACTATTTATTAGCATTTTTATTAGGTATTATTATTCATCAGCTACAATAAAAATCACTGCAAAAGACAATAAATACAGTCTGTTACTACGACACCGCTTGCATTCCTTGCTAGGCATCTCGCCATCGCATCGACGTGGAATCGTATCGCCCGGCTTTGCCAAATCTCAGCCCTTCGTGCAGAGTCAACGGTTTAGATCAGAACAAGGAAAACCCGGCCAAAACCAGCCAACTGAAGCCATTGTTCTCTCACCCAACTCCCAAATTGGCGGCCATTGCCCTCGATTGCTGTCGCCGCCGGGGATTTTATCACTGGTGACCACCTGCGGCGTCGCACAACGTGGTGGTTTCTTGCTTTGCTGAACTGTTTGGGGAGACAGGAACGGAGGAGAGAGAGGAGAGGAGAGGAAGAAGGAGCTGCAATATTAGAATTTTGGATACTGTTGGACCCCTGTGCACCTAAAATTCCCGTTTTAGCCCCCGAACGAAAATAATTCCGGTTTTGGACCCCTGTTGAGCGCGCGATCACTAGACGCCGCCACGTGCCCCGGTCGTGCAGTCCGGTACCGCACGACCGCACTGTTCACGGGTCGTGCGGTGCCAGACCGCACGACCGGCGTGGCTCCGCTCCGACCGCGGGATTCTTCGGCCGAGCGCACGATCGATGGCCTGAGCGCGCGACCACTGGCCCAAGCGCGCGACCACTGGCCCAAGCGCGCGACCTGCTGGCCCCCCCGCGCGACTGCCGTCCCCAGCGCGCGATTAATTGCCCGACCGCATGTCTCCGTCGCGTCCCGTCCGTCCGCCGAAAGAAGGAAAGCAGCACCGCGCGCACTGCTTTCTCCTGTCCGCTCGCACACGCGTCTTCAGCGCAGGAACGACCCCCTCTCCATGAGTGCTGGATGCACACTTAAAAAATCGGAACCACATCACAAGGGGGGAGAAGAGCTGCTGTCGAAGCCAGAACGCTCATTTGCAGCTAAAGTGAAGATAGAGCGAGGGAGAAAGTGAAGGGAAGTGAGGAGTGAAAACACATAGATTTGAGTTGTTTTTGTTTGGAATCAGCGGATTTTGCAAGTATAAAAGTTGTAGATCGTGTCGTGAGCTTCAAGAAGAGCTAAGTCTTGTGCCCGCGAAACTAAATTTTTATGTACGTGAGTAGTCCATAATTAGTTCATTAGCATAAACCATCGTTTTGTAATGTTATTTTATGTGAATGTGTGAGAATACGTCATGTCAATATTTGGTACGTTATGTATTTGTAGCTAATCTTTATGTGAACATATGTATTATAAGCCAATGTGTCATACGGCGTGTATGTGTAGGTAAAAATCCACATATAATGCATGCTTTATTGTAGTGTAGATAATGTCGTATTTTATGTTGAAGTTACGTATTGTAATGTAGTTAGCTTTTGGTGAACATATGTGCTTACATGTGTAGGTGTTGAAAAAGTACATATTTATATTGGAGCATTTGTAGGTGATAGGAACAGAAGTTAGATCAGAGACAATTTGGATAATTAGTAGGGTTAGTGAATGCCCGTAGGCAACATGTAAAATTAAAATTGGGAATACCAGGAAAGTAGTACGAAGGTATAGTAAAAATAAATAAACTGAGGACATGAAATTACAAGGATTTATTTTGTTGATTTATGTACAATTTTTTAAGTGAAAGCCGCATTAGGAAGATAATTAAGTAATGGAAATTTTGCAGTAATCGAGAAAAAATGGAACTGAAATTGGTTAGTGGAAGCCGGCGTTAAGTAAAATTCAACGAAAGAAATTTTACGAAAGAAATTTTATAAATAAGACCAATGCAAATAAAAATGAAATGAATATGTAATGTGATGTATGTTGGAATTTGTTTAATGGTACGATTGTTACATGCTGTGTACTAAAATGGTTGATTGTTACATTCAACAATTGTTCGTGTTTTATGGCAGTGGTCTCGTACGTGATGGGCCGTATGGGGCGGACCTGTCAAATTGCGAGCGGACCGTGATCCGGGCACCCGGTCTGAGCGCCATGAGCTTGTCTGAGCTACGGAGGTGTGTCCGTTCAGCGTTCGATCGACACACCGCAAGGAAGAAGTTACGGATCGAGGCAGTCTATGCCTCAATGGTGGATGATGGAAGGGAGAGCATATGGCAACTTCTAAAGGTGACCAATGATGCCTCATGGGCGAACTACATGGAGGCCGTGTGCAACCCTGATGCTGCGATATATGGCAGGCCAATGGTGTATGTCGAGTTTGTGGAGAGGGCAGAATCATCCGCCATGGTTGGTTCAGATGCCGCTGGTGGAGATGTAGTGCATGGGTTCATCTCCGGCGGTCATGAAGACGCTTCTGCGGGAGAATATGTGGGCGAGGAAGTGGGTGATGAAGACGACAGGAGGCGTGCGGAGAATTTCCAGCCCAACGAAGGTGTGGACGAGAGGTGGTGGGCCGCCCGTATTGACTGTCATGAGTATCTTGGGGACTAGGTGGAAGAAGAGGGCAGCGAGGAGGATGAGGAGGTGGAAACAGGCGGTTTTGGAGAGGACGGTGATGGCGAAGGTGCATCTGGAGGGGTGGTAGGTCGTGTTGTGACCACGGACGGTGCGTACGTGTCGTCCAGACTGGACGACAACGCAGCGGCAGCCCTAGTTCTGCCACAGGCGGAGGAGGGAGAATGGGGGTTCAGCGAGGGCGCACTCTTTTTGGGGCAGTGCTTCCGTAATAAGAATGCTGTCCAGCAGGCTATTGCTAGACATGCCGTCAACATAAGCCGGACGTATCGGGTCCACAAGTCAAAGCCGGACACGTACGTCGTGAAGTGTGTCGACGGGTCCTGTGGTGGCAAAGTTCGTGCACAACGGTACAAGGGCGTTGGCACGGAGTTCCGGATAACGGTGCTGCAAGATCACAGTTGCGAGCTTGCGGGGCCAGTACATAGACACCGCAACATGACATCATCCTATGTTGCGGAGCTGGTCGCGCACCTCTTCCAGGCGGATGCTTCCATTGACCCGAAGGTTCTAATGGCATAAGTAGCGAACACGACGGGCTTCGAAGTGAGCTACAAGAAGGTATGGCGGGCGAAGCGAAAGGTGCTGCACCGTATGTATGGGACGTACGAGGAGGCGTACGACCTGGTCCCGAGAATGCTGCACCAAATTGCACAATCAAACCCAGACACATACATAAACAGGCAGCAGAGGGTCCATCCTACGGAGGGCCCGAATTGTTTCATTCTTGACAGAGTGTTCTGGGCCTTCTATCAGGCGATACAAGGTTTCAGGTGGTGCCGTCCAGTGCTAACCATAGATGGGACTTTCCTATCCGGCAAGTACAAGGGTATTATTCTCACCGCAGTTGCAGCCGATGCAAATGACCAGTTACTCCCAGTGGCATTTGCAATTGTGGAGAACGAGAATACAGATAGCTGGCTTTGGTTCCTTTGCAATTTGAAGCATGCCGTAGTGCAAGAACGCCCTGAAGTGTGCCTTATCTCCGACCGCAATGCAGGCTTGCTGTCTGCGTTGCGAACGTTGTAGAATGGGACGCAGCCCCCCTTCCAGTGGAATGATGTGAAGAACCGCTGGTGCATGAGGCATATTGCAGCGAACTTCCACAGAAGGTTCCGTAGCAAGGACCTAATGAAGATGTTCAAGAAGCTATGCATGCAGAACTAGAAGCGGAAGTTCGACACCTTGTGGAGGCAGCTCGATCAGGAGGCTACCAAGCATGTGCATACAGAAGCAGGGGCCATGGAGGGGGGCTCCACAAGAGTCGGGGTATTCACACAATGGGTTCAGTCCAATGCACCTGACTTGGAAATGTGGTCTTTGTTGCACGACACCGGTGGGGCAAGGTATGGGATCATGACAACCAACATGTCCGAGGTTTACAATGGTATCTTGAAGGGCGTCAGATCCCTGCCGATCACGGCAATCGTGGCCGAGACTTGGAACCGTACCGTCGGGTACTTTGTGAATAGAGCCATGATGGCGCAGAAGCACCTTGACGAAAACAAGCAATACTCTGAGGTCATGCAGGCCTTCATGGACAGGAAGATGGAGAAGGGTCGATCCCACATTGCTCAGCCCATTGATGGCTTAAGGAGGAAGTTTGAGGTCCGCCTAAGGTAAAAGTATGTCATGGGTCACATTAGAGGGGAGCGCAAGCAAGTATGCACGATTGGTGATGAAGCATCTTGCACTTGCAACAAGCCCCAGCTTCTGCACAAGCCATGCTCCCATGTGTACGCGGCCTGTGCTGTATGGAACCAGGCGTCGACACAGTACATCTCCAAGTACTACGACATGCAGCACTTGTATGCAACCTGGAGTGCAGAGTTCCATTCCTACGGGGTAGACATGCACTACAGGGAATTATGGCCGGGGGAGATAAAGTGGGTGCCCAACGATGCACTGAAGCATGTCGGTCGTGGAAGACGACAAAGCGGTCGCATCCGCAACGACATGGATGACAGCCAGCGAGGGGATCGTGTTCGGTGCCCGAAGTGTAGGCTATGCAAGACGATTGGCCACTCCCTCAGTCAGTGCTCAAACAGGCCGGCATCAAGCAACGCTCCGTAGTACCAACCACAGTGTTTTGTTGTACCCATTGTTGCTTCCATGTGTTATGTGCGTTGCGATGTACCATGCATTATTTAGGAGGTGTACGCTGCATTGTTGGCTCCATGTATGTATGTCGTGCATATTACCGTGTTATGTATGTTTTCGTACATTTCATATGTTTCCTTGCCGTGTGGGTCATATTCGTGTGCACATTTTATGTATGTATGTTTTGGTACATTCCGTATGTTTCCCTGTCATTACATGTGTTGTTAATTATGTTGTCATTTGTTGCCCATTTTGTTATAAATTTAGACTCACTTGTTATCCTTCTTTGGCAGGACATGGCGTTCGAGATGCTAGACCCCTGTTGGGATGAGCACCACCGATGCCATGTGTGGTTGTCGGGAGACGCACGAGGGCCTCCTTGCTTCGTACTTAGGGCCCCCCGAGAGAATTGACGTCTCGACCAGCGGTACATCCCACTACTGCGGGACACCGGGCTTCTGAGTCTATACGCCGTAGGAAGTCAAATACGACTGAGCGGTGGGTCAGTTCGATGCGCAGCATCTACGATGAGGCAAGGGCTGCGATACGGTACTTGAGTTGTGGTCGCCACCGAGATGACGTTGTTGCTACACGCGGTGGCGGACGTGGCCAGGGACCACCACCCCCCTCCGCGCCACCGTCAGCACCACTATCAGCACGGCCATCCTCGTCGCGTCCATCCCAGTCCGAGAGTCGGCCCAGCTACGCTCGCTCGGCCTCCACGCGCTTCGAACCGGCGGTTGGACAATTGCCAACTATTTGTTCATCCACTCATTTACCATTTATGTCTAACCACATGTTCGTCTTGCAGCAATTGCGACAGGATAGCACGTTGCTACGGGCATCGTCATCACGAAGGCCGACGGAGGAGCGACCGCGCTCTCCAGGAAGACAGAGGCCACTCCAGAGAGCGACCCTGACTCGGCCCATCAACCAGAGGGGGGATGCCATCGTTCATCGCCCCATCAACCCATAGCATGCAGTCCAACCTAGAAGACCGGGACAGGTGGTTTGGGCAGACCTATCAAGGCTTCACATCGCAGGAGTACATGCGCGACTACCCGTCGACATCGTCATTTCGACAGCCACATACCCCGGTATGTAGTAACGTACTAAGCTAAACATGTCTATTTAAAAGCCATCTAATCGCACTCGCAAAAAAATACAGGTTTACTCGGAGCAACAGGGCTATGACGTTCACGGTGGGTCATCCGCTTTTCAGAGTACCCAGGTAATTGCCTTGTGATATTAAGATTCATTACAAACATCGCTGCCCATGTCCTAATTCACTTGTACCATCTCAGCAGGACATGGACCCCTCGTCGACCCAATGGCTCAGTGCTATTTTCAGGACGCCAACGCAAGAGCCCACGCAGCTGTACGCAGGGCCACCTCGGATGCAGGCCTCCCAGTATGACCTTCGAGATGCACCGCACTCGCCTAACCGGTTCACCTTCTCGGAGGATCACATACGGCGACCGACGAGACGACCACGAGATTCATAATGAGTTCACTGTAATGAGGCGTGATCGTCAGACTGGTGATGTTTTTGAAGTGCTTGATGGTTTGATGTTCAAAGATGGTTTCCTGTATAAAAAGGGTTGCTCTTAGTTCTTTGATTTAGTAGGGCATACAACCAACAGAGAGATGACAACACGGGACAACCCACATAATAAGAAGGCATCAGGCAATGACAACACGAAACAACACATACATTGCACGCACATGAAATGTAGCAAGTAGTACAACCATCAACACACCAACCAACACAACAACTAAAATACAACACAACCGTACACCTCATCTAAGGCACGATAACAACAAACACAAGAAAGAAAATAGCTTGACGACAACATAGCATAAAACATTACCAACATACACGAGGAGAACCTCCAGCACTACAACTTGAGGATAACAATAAACACAAGAAAGAAAATAGCACACAACATTAAATTTATCTTCCACTCCAGTCTGTCGAAACGATGCCGCATCCCGACGGGGTCGCAACCCCCCACGACAGCTCTCTCCTGGCGAACAATGTTAGTCCTTGTGCCCATTTCATCCTCCCACACCCAGAATCGGCAACCACCAGGGGCTTCCTGCGATTCAATGAGAAGAAGATTTTTAAACATGCCACCACGATTTGAATGAACCCGAAACAATCTTACTCACCGAGTAATAGGGGCACTTGTAGTAGTGCCGCCCAGGATTCGAGGCCGTCTGTGAGGTCTTACGTCTAACAACCGTGTTGCATTTTGGGCAAATCACTGTGGGTGCCCATGAAGACGTGCTGAGCTGACTCATTGCCTAGTCCGGGGGAGTGAGCACGAAAGAAAACTACACAGATTGGGAACAACTAACTCAGGAGGTGACTGATAACAAGGCAAGGGAGTATGTGAGGGATGGCTCCCTTTTATAGGCTGTGTTGGGGGGGCAGCCTCACGCACAAAGACCACAGAGAACACAAACCAGACACGCACATAAAGGGGCAGTGAGCAGACAAAAAGGGGTACCTTTGCTCAGTGACATGACAAAAGAGGGCAGCTTTGCGCAGTGACCACAGTAAAAGGGACAGCTTTGCTCAGTGAGATGACAAAAAGAGGCTAGTTTTGCTCAGTGAGATGACAAAAGAGGGCAGCTTTGCTCAGTGAGATGACAAAAGAGGGCAGCTTTGCCCAGTGACATGATAAAACGGGGCAGCTTTGCTCAGTGAGAAGACAAAACATGCCAGCTATGCGCAGTGACCAGACAAAGAGGGGTAGCTTTGCTCAATGACATGATAAAAGAGGCCAGCTTTGCTCAGTGAGATGACAAAAGAGGGCAGCTTTGCCCAGTTATGATTCCTGGCCTCTGAGAAGGCAATGTTGTAGCACTTATTTCGTGGAACATACTGTTTCCTGCACACGACTGAAAAGGCTACGTTGTACCAAATACATTGAATGGTCCAAACTCTGAATTTATTACGAGACTATAGGCTCAAAAGCCTTCGTAGGGACATTTATTGCTACACTGGAATCCTGGCTATGCTCAAAAGATTCCCATGTCGTCCTCTCCATGGACTATGCCCACTGCACCAGATAACCTGCCTACATAAAGGCCTCCTATGTCTTGCATACCACATCTCCTCCTCAAGCCATCACAATACTACTACACAACAATGTCTTCCTGGAGGTCCGACCCATTTGGAGTGCCGGAGTAGCATAAGCGCCCGAAGTGCCATTGCGGCTTTAGGACGATGTTGTGCGTCTGGACGGATCGAGTACAACGAGCCAACTACAGCCGTAGGTTCTTCAAGTGTCCAGACCTGGATGACGACTTCATAGTAACGACGACAACTAAATCATTTGTTTCTCATTATCGTTTTTCAACTTGATCCATGACATCTACCACGCCACACATAGCCTTGCGAGTTCATCGAATGGGTGGATCGGGTGCCGCCGGCATGGCCACGGAACCGGCCAATGGAGGTGGAAAACAAAGGACAATACTTTGTCGAGATGACTCAGGCTCGCGAGGTGGAACGACAGATGTGGCTTGAGCAAGAGCGTCGCGTCAGGGTGGACCAAATTCGTCTGAAGGGCAAGGAGGATGAGCTACAAAGGAGGCAGGAGCAGTTAAGTCTGTGTGAAGCAGCCATCAAGCGTCAGGAGGAAGAGCTTCAAGCTCGTGAGGCAGCTCTCAAGACCAAAAGTGACAGGAAGAAGGATGCAGCGGAGCCATCTTCAGGGCGCGAGAAAAATGGGAAACAACCATGCTACACCCAGTAGACAAAATGTAATAGACCCAGCGCCGAGCCTAGGGTCCAAAAACGGAATTAAGACGTCCAGGTGTCTAAATGTGAATATTTTTCAAATCAAGAGCTAGGTTGATCCGGTCCACGGAGGAGTTCGACGCCGAGCGGCCAAGGAAGGGCAAGTGGCCCCGGTCCACACAGTAGTTGGTACGCGCAGTTGGGTGGGTTAGTCGCATATCATGCTATATGTTATGCATGTAATAAAAATGTACGCGGCATGTTAAGCCCAGCTCTATTATGAAGTTTAATATCTCGTCGTTTCACAAACAACGATTCACGTAGCACCTCATTTACCAATATTAACATACCGGTTCTCACCGTACACGAATTCTCACTAACCTTCAAAATATCACTTACCACTTTATGTATCGACCGTTCTATAGTCAATCGTTCCTAAAAAAAATTTACCCAAATTTTTTATGCATCTACAACTTACATTGAACATAAACTTTTATTACAACTTTATCTGATTTTTACGCAGTTTATAACTACAAAATTGACAAAACATACAAAAATCACGCGGATTGCAAACCCTAAAAACATACCAAACCCTAAAAGTCACTTACCACTTTATATATCGATCGTTCTACGCACAATCGTTCCTAAAAAAAATTACCAAAATTTTTTATGCATCTACAACATATAATCAACATGAACTTGTTTTACAATTTTATCAGATTTTTTTTCTGATTCACAACTACAAAATTAACAAAACTTATAATCATTACAGTTCCTGCGCTCATTCCCACGTGTTCAATATCACTTTCCTTCATTTCGTCCAATTGTTCATATCACATTTGTGCTCAAAAAAAATTTCATTAAATTGCTTCCATTAAAACAACATACCATGATCGAAATTTGTTACTGTCACTTGAACACATTTTTCACGGGCAGCAATATATGAAAATCACAAATACAATAATCGTTACTTCTCACAAATTTCGTTCGTACTCTACCAACCAAAATTTAAAATTTTCAAAATTGCACCAAAAATTACACAAGCAGTCAAGTGGACTCCACTTCAATTTCATATTTTTTTTAATGGTCCTTTCATATATAGACATATATTTTTTTTATATAAATATAGCTTTACAAATGCATAAATATATATGCTTCTAAATTAAAACAGTGAACCCTAACACCAGCCCAAAACCCTAACGTTCTACAGTGCGAAGGCGCACTCGGGGAATCAGACGCGCGGTCGAGACAGCATCCGCGCGGTCGTGCGGTCGGGCAAATGTATCGTGCGGTCGGCGCATAGGTCGTGCGGTCGGCGCGGCACGACCCATGAACAGTGCGCCGCACGACCGGGGCACGTGACGACGTCTGGTGATCGCGCGCTCAACAGGGGTCCAAAATCGGAATTATTTTCGTTCGGGGGCCAAAACGGGAATTTTGTATGCACAGGGGTCCAATAATATCCAAAATTCGCAGTATTAGTGAGTCTTACATCCGTGCCGTTCATTAGAAGGGTCAAGATTGAACGAAGGCAGAGTGCCGTAGAAAATAGGAAAGGCAGGGGGTACGATTCCATCGATGTGCAGTGCCAGCACTGGAGCATACCGCGTCCCAGCGCAAGTCGTCGCGCTCGCAGATCATGGCCCAGTTCTTTTCGATTTCTAGGTTGCTTTTAACTTCGTCTGCTTCCGATAATAATTATTCATTAAATTAATAATTTGTAACTAAAACACATAATCTATTTTTAACTCTATTTCTCTCAATAATCATTATTTATTAAACTAACAAATCGTAGACAAAATACATAAGCCACATCTAAGATTTTATTTGTATTGATTTCTACTTAAAAAAATTAAAAGCCAATATAAATAGCTTCTCTACTCCTCTAGCTTCGGAATAAAGGATCATAGGTGTATCACCTAGCTCCCGTCACGCGTACGTATTTCTCTCTTATTTTTTTATACCGTTTTTTTTCTTTTAAAAATCACTTATTTTGACCACTATTATTTGCTTTGAGCTAAAAAGATATAAATTACAGACAAAAGTCCGATAGGAATGACCTGAGAAGACCAGCGCCCACGTCGTTTGACGAAGGAACGACGAACAACGCAACACAGCCGAAAAACGCACCCTTTAGGGCATCTGTAGTGTATGAAAAGAGGAGGTCTTAAGCCACCTTAAGGTCAACCTTATACATTACAGGGGTGACCTTAAGCAGACCCTAAGCAAAAAAAGCTTAAGGCTGGTCCTCAAGCTAAAGACCTGGCCATAAGCATTAAAATACAATTTTTCTTTATCTGCCATGTGGGACCGTCTTAAGGCCCCTTGGGTTATATACACTATGGAGTTGGTCTTAAAGTTTAGATGAGACCCACCTTAAGGAGAAAATTGATCATTTGCCACTTTGAAGAGTGGGCTTCGCAAAATTGCCACTTTCAAAATTGGCTTCGCAAAAATACCATGCAGTACATTTACCTCTTGATTACCATGCCATTTGAGCCATTTAACTCATTTAATATATATTTTTTAATTTCAGTGGTTGGAAAAGACTTTTCTACCACTAAGCGCCACTGGCATTTTGAGCGGTTCGGCCCGCATTGTGCGTTGGGTCGCTGGCGTCGCTCCAAGTGCTCGGCTCCTCGTGGCGGCCGGTGAGCCCCGAACCCTAGACGCCTCCTCTTCCGGTCACGCCAAACCTAGCTCGTTGGCACGGCCTCCTCCGTCATCGCCCCAACCCCGTCTGCGCAGCCGCCTCCTCGACCCCCGCCTGGTTGCGCCAACCGTAGCCCATCGGCGCAGCTGCCTTCTTCGTCGTCACCCCAACCGGCGGCACGCAGACGGGGGCTAATCCATCCACGGGCAGGCACAGGCTTGATCAGCAGCGTCCAGGTTTAAATCCAGGTGTGCTCCCTGTTCTTGGTCGTTTCTTGGCTGCTTCCTAGGTGGTTTCTAATGCCGAGTTCCTCAATGCTATGCTTGCTGTTAGTAGGGGTGAAAACGGATCGGATTCGGTCGGATATTGCTTAAACCGTATCCTAACCCACATTTTTTCTCCGGATTCGGAGTCGAATACGGTAAGACCGGATACGGATACGAATTCGGAATATTCGGAGTTTCGAATACGGTACCATCGGGTCGGATATGTAACGGATTCGGGTCGGAAACGGATAATATAGGCGGATAGTACGGATGATTACAATACAAGCAGTGAGAACAATAGGAACACAAATTATACATAAGTGGTAAATTCATACAAGACACAATAGAAACACAAAGGTTCATACGAGATTACGAGTACCGAGTACCATACATAACGTAAGTTTATCTTGCCATAATAGAAACACAAAATAGCAATAATGTAGGCTCATAGCCTCAAGCAGATAACAACTGAACATGAGATTGATTCCTGCCAGTGCCAGCTACAGCTATGTGTACACAGTGAGAAAGAATCATTGACAAACATTGCAGCACCTGAAGCTAGCTTCTGAGACATGTCCTTAACTCAATCCCACTGTCATCTCTCTTTTCTCCCTAGCCGATTCAACCAGACACCAAATACCATCTCCATAGATCAATGTTAGTACACAAAGGCTCATTACTGCATAGCTAAAAGGCTGAAAGACTTGTGCTTAGCAATCAGAAATTTTGGTACATATGTAATTCTCAGTTTCTCACCAATTGTCATCACAGCATAAAAGGGAACAATGTTACTACAAGGTGAGGGAAAATGGCAAGAAAAATAGGGAACATACAAATATACAACAGTCTGCAGACTCACTGTAACAGGATTCAGAGCTTCAGATGCACTGGGAATTAAACAGATTTTTTGTTGTGATCTTGTGGATCCCTCCCAGGATCAGAGGATCTGAAAGTGATGTAAAAACTAAGAAATCAATAGATCAGGACAAAAGACAAACAATCATTCATATATTTAAACAAGTATAGTGTATAGACGTAGATAGGAGCTCAGCACTAAATATTTTGAACTTATACACTATATATTTCTTAGGGAAAGGAAATGAGCATGCAAATTGTGCTACTCTCATGTTAAGAATGGATCAAGGTACTACTTAGGGAAAGGAGCATGAAAACAAGCATATGAATATACGATAAAGTCAATTGACATATGTGCATGGCATGCTATTCCTTGATACAATCCGAAACAGCAAGTGTAGGGCAGAGGAACACAGGTCTTGCCTGGCATGTGCAATGGCTCACGCCGACGAAGCTTCGGCCGAAGGGATTGACACAGTGCGCAGCAGCTCCAGCGAGCTCGCCAACCCAAGGAAATGCGACAGGATGGTGTTTGCTGAAGCCTGCGCATGACGAGTCGAGGATTAACAACGCATCCTTTTCAGCTACAACCCGCACCCATCCCGACATTCCGCGGCGGCGCGCCGCCCGCCGCTCCCCCGAATCGAATCAACACAGAGAGGGGGATAACCGGATAAGGGAGGGGGGAAGGGATCAGGAAGGCAAGAGGGGTATACCGGCTGCGACGGCGAGGGGGATGTGGCTGCAGCGCCGGCGGCGGCGAGATCGAGAGGCGGGGACGCCGGGGAGGGATTTGCGGGCGGCCGGGCGAGAGCGACCGAGCGAGCTAGGGTTTGCTGATGGAGTGATGGGCCGAGGCGCCAAGCGCTAGACGCAGTCGGGTTTTTATTCGGTTTCTATTCGGGTAGTATCCGAATAACCGCAAACCGAACCTATTCGGTCGGATACCAGTTATACCGAATCCGCTACCGAATCCGACTATACATATCCGTATCCGAAACCGAATCCGACCGGATACCAACCCAGTTTACCGAATTTGCTAAAAACCGGATTCGGTACCGGAAAGGTCGGGAAAAACCCGACCCGTTTTCACCCCTAGCTGTTAGCATGGAGTGACAGTAGTGTGTGTGACTAGATGGTTGTGGGTATTATTCTGTCTATACATCTAATTTGTTAACACAGGTAGATGGGATCTAATTTGGGGAAGAAATCTCCATCTCTCAATGCATGAACACATGGTGTTCAAATACTTTCTATATTCTCCTTACTTTGTCCGTCTCAAGCTGGTACCTAGCTGTACAATTAACAGGTACGGTTTCATTCTGAAGTCTTCCAAATGCAAGGGTAGAAAGGTCTTTTCCAGCCTCTGAAATTAGAAAAAAAATATTAAATGAGTTAAATGGCTCAAATGACATGGTAATCAAGAGGTAAATGTGCTACATGGTATTTTTGCGAAGCCAATTTTGAAAGTGGCAATTTTGCGAAGCCCACTCTTCAAAATGGCAAATGATCAATTTTCTCCACCTTAAGACCCTTTGGGTTATATACAGCCCTTATCCCGGTCGCTGGGTTATATACAGCCCCTTCCACTCGATACATGCGGAGATGGTCTCGAACTCTCGATTCGTGAAATCGGCATACGGGTGCGCCTGCTAGTGGCCATCGTCGTCGGCCTCCTCCTCGTCGTGCGTCTCGTCTCGCCGCAGTTTTCCTCCTCCAGTTCAACTCGCCTGACCGCAGTGATGGCCGACGGCGCAGGACCACCGCCAGCTGCTGGGCGGGATCCAGGACGCGCCGGCGGGGCGCGAGAACGACCTGCACACCGTCGAGCTCGCCCGCTTCGCCGTCGCCGAGCACAACAACAAGGCCGTAAGACCCCAGAACCTTTATCTGGATCGATTCCTTGAGATCAATTAAGAACTAGGAGATATAATTGTTGTTGTTAAGACCTTGTGATTGATGTGTGTGCGTGATCTTGGTTGCTTGGTGCGTGCGTGCAGAACGCGCTGCTGGAGTTCGAGCAGCTGGTGAAGGTGAGGCAGCAGGTGGTAGCCGGGTACATGCACTACTTCATCATCGAGAGGTGAAGGAGGGCGGCGCCAAGAAGCTGTACGAAGCCAAGGTGTGGGAGAAGGCATGGGAGAACTTCAAGCAGCTCGAGGACTTCAAGCCGATCGCGGACGCTGCGAGCGCCTAAGGTAATAGCAAACCTACAACATTACAAGTTGGAAGAATTTTCTATGTTCATCAGCTTCCTTGATTTCAGGTACATATATGATATATCATCTTCCAGTGCCATGTGTTGCATGAAGGTAGAAGCTTGTGTGTTGGTGCAGAACAATGCAAGGACTACAGTTACACAGCATGTTGCAGGTCTCGCTGGATAGGTGTATTATGATGAATAAGCCTGCTCCTTGCCAGAGGTATTACATAGGACTCCCCATATATTGCCGTGTTACAAGTATTTTGATGACTCCTTGGGCGATCAGCGCTTCAACTTTTATAGCATCTGCACAACTGGATTTCTTGCATGATAGAAACAGCAAGAGATTGATTAGTTCATGGTTACATTCAACATTTAAATAGGGTAAAATTTCCACCAAGAGCAATGGACGTTCATAAGAGCTAACCAATGAAACATAAACATTGCAACTTAGCATTAAACCGGAGAGCAACCAGGATGTACAACTGGTGAGCCTGTCTACATAGTTGCTACAAAAGTATTTGCTATTGACTACCGAGCGATAAACATATGTAACATCCTAAACTACTTCTGCAGCTTCAGCGGTTATACATATGATACAGGAGTTGCTGCAAAGTTAGCTGGGGCTACCGGGATGTACAATAGTCATGTCTACTTATCAGCTTCTCAAACTAAAAGCGAACCTACCTTCTAAGTTACCCTTCGTCATCATAATCCTCATCATCCTCTAATCTATTGTTTGACGACAAGGCAAACTGAACAGGGTCCATGGCCATCTTGTTCATCTCAGGCAGTTGCCACCCCAGCAAATCCCTGGTCTTTGCTTCTTCATTCAACTCTGAAACAGACGGTCCTGCAGTGGCTGCAGCCACGCTCATTGCTGGTGATGAAGGCTGGACTTGCGGAGGCACTGTAGCCCCATAGTCATCAAGATCTAAGTTTAAGTCAATGTTCCTTAAGGAGGCCCTGGCATTGCTCAATGGGGTAACCTCGTCCGTTTCGGTTGCATCTGTACCATCATCTGTAATATCTACCTTTAGGTGGACTGGCTTGCTAAAATGGCTTGGAGGAAACTCGTGGTTCTCCTCAAATTTTTCATAAGTGGAAATAATCTCCCTCTCAGATCCACGCCCACCACGGCGACCTCTTCCACGACCCCTCCCACACCCTCTGCCAGTGTTTGTATGGTTTGCAGCCTCCTGCGTGTGCAAAACTTTATTAGCAAACGAGGTCAAAACTAAAGGTGTACTACAAAATGGGATGATCATCTTTAATTATATATTTACTGAACAACAGGGTTGAGTATCACAGAAAACCCTGATGTAGATACTAAGCAATTGTTCGTCAAAGGCACATTGAATTTAAGAAGTATACAACATCCACATAAATGTAAGAATAATAGAGAGACTAACATTTCTTGTCCGCTTTGATTCCTCATCATCATCTTCAGCAGCTTTCCTGATGAAATTTCAGCATTCATTAAAGTTCAGTAATATAAGTTGGTTTGGACATATCAGAGGCTAATTAGCCACAATTATATTTATTTTACCTTCTTTTGCCAAGCTTATCATCGGTACTAGCATCAGATGTACCCATGTCTGGAACTTTGCTGACTATATCCCTCAAGAAATCGTACACGTTGTAATTATGTATGCACTGCTTCCTGAAAAGGCAAAACTATCGAATAAGGGGACCATCGGACAACAATAACACATGTTCAAAAAATATCCATATTAGGATCCAGAAAGTAAGTTCATTTCTCCCACAGTGGTATAATGCAACCCTCACCCAACCGAATGTCCCCACAAATACCCGAAACCAACATTGACCACCGTAGGGCACATGCTCATCTACAAGAATTGAAATATCGGTACCGGGGCAAATCCCGCCGGGGGACTGGTAACGGTTACTGGCAGGTTACCAGAAAACCCAAAGAAAAACTGGGTAAAATTTGTCAAATGAAATTTGAATTTTGGTCGGTTTGACGACCGGTAACCAGCCTGTAACTGTCCAAAAACCGGGAAAACCACTAGAAAACCGGTTTTGGGTAATTAGAAATTGGAATAATGCATATATTAATTAAAAAATATTTAATGAAGTAACAAGCTTGATACATAATTATAAATTGCTCCTTGCAAGCTTGACTACATAGCGAAGCTCTCTTCTTCAAGTGTTGTGAACTTGGGCCGAGAATGATCTCGTTGGCGTTCCTTAGTCTTTCTGTAGGTCTTAGTGATTATTCGTGAAGAACAAGAACCATGATCTTCATCCTGGCCTCCTGGGTGGCATCTTGTACCCCTTCCTCTGCCACTTGCACTTTTTCAAACGTCGCACTCTTGTCTTTTGCCCTTTGCTGGAGCTGGTGTAACTCCAATGACTTTCGGCAAATTCATTCCATTTGCTTTTTCTCATCATCATCGAAAACATCTTGAGATGATGGACCACGAGCTATAAGCTCTAAAGCAACTTGGTCCATTCGCAATCATTCATCTTTAATAGACTTCTTTCTTGCCTTCGTTTCTTCTAAACTTGCCTAAAGTAGCATGTACTACCTAGTCTGGATATCCTACAAAATGTGGGGACATCCTAGGACAATAATTTATACATTTTTACTTTATACAATAGTTAATATATCACAAAAAATACCTAAACCAACCGAGGAAATACATTATGCAATCACAAATTCAAATTTACATTTGAGAAATTCGGACCGGTATTTTCGCTACCGGTTTTTCCAGTTACCAGTGGTTACCACTGGTGTTTTGAACCTTGCTCATCTACATGTTTTTTAGAATATGCAGAAAAACTGCATATCTTTGCATAAGAAAGAGGAATTTGCAGGGTTCGTAGAACACTCCAGTGACTCTGGCGCTAAGTAGTGCCTGGGTCCAAGCAATTAGTAAACAGAATCACCAGATAATTAGCTACCGACTAGGGCACAAAATTTCAGTCCAGCATGAAACAAAGAGCCTGTCCACACTCGTTCCTGCTAAAACCCCCACTGTTGTTGTGATAACATGCAAGAGCAGTATCAGTATGTCAAAGTTACTATTTGTTATATTTATGACAGTAGTACGTAAGTTGCAAAAACAACATATGAGTACGTAACTTACAAAAACAACGTATGATTAAGAAAACTTCTATTTGACATGAAACAATGCTATGAAGCTTTCTGTCATCCTATTCAAGAAGTGTTATATGATCCAATAAATTGCCTATAGCTCTATTGATTCAACAAAAAAGTGTGTATAGATATGAAAAAACATATAAGGTCAAGCTAACTTACAAATGAGAAGAACTCACTGTCTTGACCCCTCTTTGAACTGTGATGCCATACGTCCTATCACACAAGTCTTGCAGAAATAGCTCCAATGCTTTTGCTGCAAATAATGGACATCAGAGACTTAAGCGTTGGTTCAAAAAACATGTGAAAAAATGCGAGAACAAGTTAATGAGTTACGGAAACAAACTAAAAGTAATATAAGCTTGTGAACATGTCAAGAGGAGTATCAAGGGTTTGTAGCAATCTTATGTGCATGCCAATGTGTACAAGCCAATTTCAATTAATAAAAATAAATGCCGTAGGTAATAACAGCAGACAAGAAAAATTATGAGTACAGATAAGGACATAAGATTAAGTTATACCTTCCAATGAATATATTATGTATATCCCTTATAAAAGTAAGTGTCATATTCTTTTCTACATCCACCCACATTTATGTACATGCATTATTCCTGCCTATTTCCCTTTTTCTAGCTTCCTGCAGGAAAACCTAGCTATTGAACAACAAATCCAATGGCTCTTATTCTATCTATGTCCTGCCATAGAGCCAAGTATGAAGTATCCTTAATTACTCCACTCAATTTACGGTCCTTTATTGCTGCACCAGGTGAACACCAATTATTCCCACTCCTAGCTTTCTCTTAGATCTCCCTTACCCCCTCACCATGGCTTCCCCCTAAATTGGTGCCCATCTTCTCTGACCGTGTTTCATACTCTCTCTGACCAACAACGCCAATCCCACCCCTTCCTGTCCCCGCCATGTGCTCCCATGACTTGTAAAAAGAATTGACCTAGATGCAAATCAGGAGAATAGAGAAAGCAAGATTGTGTAGGCACGGTGATAGCATCCGGTGGATCTAACAGGGCATATATGAGGTTGGCTGGTGGAGGAGTTCACCGGAGGTCAGTTCAACATGGAAATGTTGTGGTACAGTGTGCCTGCTGGAGAAGAGGTGAAGGTGAATGCAGATTCTTGCACCTGATAGGTGAACAGGCTAACATGGTGCATGGATGTTTTTGAATGCCATGAAGGGTACGACCACTGAGCCTGTACTCAACTTCACCATCACCACAGGTTTCAAGTTTGCACCTAAACTCTGATGTCCTTGGTAGTAAGTTCCCCCTTTTATCAACAATAATGGTCAGCTTTGCTACATCTTCCCTATTAATACAATCAATAATGCTTTCCAGTTAGTATGCTTCTTAAGATGAAATCGAGGTCTAGAGTGACCATAATAGACTTTCAGAACATGACTTCCTGTTCTGTAGCTAATAATCATGTCATCTGAATCAAAGACTCAAAAGTGTTCATCAATTCTGAGGTCTGGATTCCTTACTAATAAATTCGATTATGTTAAGTGACTAACTGGCAGCTGTAAATGTAACTGCTCATGAGTCCATGATATTTACAAGAAACTTAACACTGTAAGATCATAAGCAGTTATAATACAGGGTTTGTTATGTAAGCAATACAGAGGCTATAATTCAGGATTTATCCCTGTCAAGTTCTCCAAAGGACCAAATAGTTACCAGTGCCTGTTTTTCCTCTGTTTTGTTTAAAATGAAAAAGATCATTAGATACTAGTGTCTGAATAAGTATGTTAGGTTTTGGTTGTACTAGAGTATTCTGGTCTAATCCCCCCAAAAATGAATTCCTGGTTCCAGGCTGCCATTTCATAAGACTTTTTTTGGAAACATTTTGCCACCAACATTGCAATACAGATAGTAAGTAAATATTCCTTTTCTAACAAAGCACAACTTTGATTGACCAATTGCATATGTAACATATGTTATTGCCCTCTCAAATATATGCTACTTGACTCTCTTATTAAAGAAAAGTAACATGGCAGAAAAAAGCTGCAGTCTGTAGTGAAAATTACACAACTAATATTGAATAAATGAAAGAAAGTTAAATAGATATGTAGGAATTTTTTTTAAAAAACAAAAAATAGAGTAGGAAAACTCACACACTAGAACAGGTACAGCTAAAGCAATTTTGCCAACATCCTCATCTGCTTGCATGATTTTCTTAATCCGAGGCTGTGTAACACAGGAGAAAGTAAGATCATATTAGATCAGCAGAAGAGGGCCATCTGAATGAAGACTAGTAACAACAACCTCTGATGAATGCAATGTTCATAATTATGATTGCCCTATACTAAAGTGCAAATGCCCAACCATGATGATCTTGAGGCAAAAAGAGATCACAATGGTGCATATAATTTCTCTACTTGTTACATGAGCTTATAAGCATTGGTCCTACTTGTTACATGAGCTTATAAGCATTGGTCCTAGCAGATGAGAAAAAGGAGATTTTGCATGTCCCTTGTAAGAGAAAAGGATAATGACGAGGTATCTCCTGATGAAAGAACATAATCATTATCAGGATTTCGCTGCATGGCAAACTTATGTCATGTAAACATTTGCATCTTCACTTGCACAACAGATGAAAAACATACTAGCATGATTGCCCAAAGAAAATGATGAATGCACATTTTCTCCCAAAGACAGACCAAAAACAGATGGGGGATGTTGCCCTGCTTGGAATCAGATATTCACTGTGGCATTTTACACCACTTCTTATCTATTGGTAGTTGGTGCGCAGCTTAGTTACCACTTCTTATCTTATCCATTTACTGTTTGGCTCTACTGGAAAAGGCTAAACAGTAGAATTTTATTCTGTTGTCAGTAAAAAGGACTCGCCGCAGCCATACAAGGATGAAATGTACATTGATCTATCACAGATCTAGATATAAGCAACTAATCAATGATACCAACCTTGATGGATTAAGAACTTTAAAATAGGACTTGCATGAGTGATTCCGTAGTCCATACTACTAGTAAAAGATTGATCGTTATTTCTTGTACTAACAATGACGATTAGACTGGTAACAGTATTATTTGATAAATTGTCAATGCATCTGGGCAATTAAACCAGCCTACCTGTGAAGCTCAGAAGCTTAACCCAAGTATTTAATCATATAAATTGGTATGACATGAAACAAGATCTAATAACAGATTTATGCAAGTATGAAACAAATTAACCATATTTTTTCTCAAACTACAAGATCTAATAACAGTAACATATTTATGCAAGTAAGCAACAAATTAACCCTAAATTTCCTCAAACTAGGATTCGGACGCACCTTTATCCATGCCAAAACCGTACCATGGAACTATTTACCACGCAGGACCTAAACAATCCAGGATTTTCCACGCATACACTGCCCACATCTACAGCATATTTTACAAATTAGACGTGAAAATTCCTGATATGCGCATCGAACAAGCCCAAAAAGTCACCCATATATAACCACAGTTGCACTACCTATCACACTAGAAAAGCATAACCACCAGAATACTAACGTACATGAAGCAACACAGGATGTGCGCACACACAATAGTTTTTTTTTTAAAAAAAGATTCTAAATCGTGCTCGCGAAGTCTACATATAGCAATCGCACCCGAGAATTACTGATACGTGCACCGACCAGGTCCAACAAAGCAGAGAAAATGACACAGATGCATACCACAATTTCATTTCCCATCAGATTAGCAAAACCTAACCACCGGAAATACAAGCGTACATGAAGCAAATACAGGATGGGCAAAAAAACCACATATACCCTAATCGTGCTCGCAAAATATACACTGCATACAGCACACAGGAATCAGAACCTACACGGGATTTTTTTAAAAAAAATCGCACGAACATATGAAGCATCATACCGCGGGGAAGCGGGTGTCCAGCTTCTTCCTCATGGCGTCAAGCCGGCGCGGGAACCAGCGCCGGAAACTGCTCCCCGGTGGAGAACACGGCGACGCGGGGTTCGATAGATGCGGGGGGCGAAGCGGAGCACATCACATCGAATCGGAGAAGAAGACCACAAAGCACCGCTCGGTTGGACTAAAAATAGTGACTTATGATTAAAATTATATTGTAGCTTATTGAAATTATACTGTAACTGAAGATGACTTATTTGACGTAATTAAATTTAAAAAAAATTAAAAATAAAAAAATATGTTAGCTCATTACAGACAACACAAACAAATACGGGAAAAAGAGCCGGCAAAAAAACTAAAAAAGCAAAATTTTTTTTAAAAAGATGAAATTTATAAATAATGAAAAATAAGTGAAAAACTTTAAGTCAAAATGAGCGGGACATAATAGCGAATCGGATAGAGTTACGATTCGGGGACTAGGGTTTCCGTTACATATATATTTTTTTAAACTTTTTTACAAAAATAAAAACAGTTTCCCCCCTAAATTGCTAGGCCAATGGCTGGGCGAATCGGACAAAGGTGCGCGACTCTCCGGTCCGTGGAGGCCTAACCTCACGCGAAGTACAGAAATAGTTGTAGCTCCCTAGGGTCTACGGAGGTGTGTTGCATGAACCGGGTGTACGGAAGCCTCTTGCGGTGACCTCACCGCGTGGATCCCAGGGGGAGTCGATGTGGGGCCACGTCGCTAGGCCTCCCGCGTCGTGCGGTCGCTACACGTCAGCCGTCCGTCCTGATCCAGACTGGGTGGGCCCCACATTCTGGCCGGTTCGTGGGGGTGGGGAGGCGGCACGGTGCTGGCCTTTGTATCTGCCGTCCGTTTCCGGGGGGTGGGAGGGATCCGGCGGCTGAGAGCGGCTGTCGCGCGGTGCGAGCATGCCTGACTCGTGTCTTCTGCCCTTTTTTTTTTGGCTTTTTCGGTTTATGATAAACCGGTTATCTATGTTTAGGTGCAACAACCATGTGAGATAAGAGTGATTTAATGCTTCACTTTTTTATTGTAGTTTACACTAATTTTAATGTATTTAAGAGGTAAATAGCTCGAATCAATCCTTGAATATTCATCAATATTAGTGCAATTCATTATGCAATTAGTGCATTAAAGCATTTCCCATGAGATAATTGTACACAATCTCACATCCTGTTATAGGCTCTGTTTTCTTTAGCTTCTCAAAATCACTTTTTATAGTAAATAATTTTTCTATAGTATCTACCATTTAAACAGAGTATTTTTCAAAACAAGATTTACTAGTCAATTGTAGTAGATACTGTAGTGATTTTATTTATATCAGTTAAAATCACACGCGAGTATCTCTCTACAAATTCCTCTATAAACTGTTACTATTCATTAGTCAAAGCAAAAAATCATTAGTAAAATCTAATATAAACGCCCCAATTTATCACTTCCCCTTTCTTTTCAACAGAGAAAAATGGAGAAATCCTTTTATTCTCCTTTTCTTTTTAGTAGAAAAGGGAAATCCTTAAATCTCATGTCGTATTTATCTTGAGACTTGTTGTTTTGCTATGTTGCTAGCGGTTGTCTAGAATGATATTAGTTGTGGCGTCCTCTAGGGTTTGTAGGCCTGAGTATTGCCTCATCGGCCAACTAAGGTCCCACTTGTTTGGTCTTAGACTTCTGGTTTCTGGCTTATTTTTTACTATTCCTAAATTTCGTCTTTTTCTGACTTTTTTATTCTTTTTGAGTTTTTTTGTCGATTCTTTTTTGTCATATTTGTGTTGCATTATACGTGATGGGCTAACCCATTTTTATTTTAAAATTTTTAAATTTAATTATGTCAAATAAGCCGTCATCAACTACAGTGTAATTTCAACCAGCTACAGTGAAAATTTAGCTATAAACCACCAAAATTCAGCCTAGCTGAGCACCACCTAATTGATCGACAGATAGTCTTGCTATGTACTAATGGTTGCTGAGAACAACAACACCGACAATCATATTAGGGTTTGATGAACAACAACGGCCATGTGGTGGGAGATGGTAGAACCACCAAAGACAATGTGGATAGACCACACAAGAACTAATGGTTGCTGAGAAAAACAACGCCGACAACCATATTAGGGTTTGATAAACAACAATGGCCATATAGTGGGAGATGGTAGAACCACCAAAGACAATGTGGATAGACCATGTAGGAAAGAGATGAGTGGTAGAGATATCTATGAGTACATGTGTAGTCAGCGATCAAGTTAATCGCTCGTACCACCAGAGCTATATAAAAAAGCTCGGGTTGCCGGTTGATTAAAAAAGGTAAGTCTTACTGTGTGCCATATGTTGAGATCAACGGCAGCAATAGGCCCCTTTTGGATTTCAGTGAGCGGCAGCGGTCATCGGGAGGTGGTAACATCCTGATAGCAGTGAATTGTGTAGACCATGCAGGGTTCGAGAAGGATATGACAACGCATTGAAGTCTCAGGTGTTCGAAGTTGGTAGGGGGTGAGGCTCCACGTTAACCCTAGAAGAAGAGCGGTAAATAAGTCAAGCTTAAGTAAACCCGGTCTTCTAAGCTTAAGCCAAGTTCAAACAAATTTGAGTTAAGAATCAAGTCTAGATCTAGGTTCAGTCTAAGCTCGAGCAAATTTGAGCTCGGCTTAGATAAGCTTGATAACAATTGAAACAATTTAATAAACACTAATTTTCAACAATAAAAAAGCTCGAGGTCGAGATCGGCTTAATTAAGCTCGATAATAGTTAAAAATGTAACACACATTAATTTTTTATAACAAGAAAAGCCTGAGCTAGAGCTCGGCTTAAGTAAACTCGGTAAAGTTAATATGTAGCAATATTCAAGCTCAAATCGAGCCCTACCAAGCTATTTGAGTTCGGCTCGTTGAAGCTCGCGAGCTCGAAATTAAGCTCGAGCCGAGCTCAAATCAAGTCTAGAGCGAACTGAGCTCAAGCAACTTACAAGCCTCGAGTTTTCTTTACGGCCCTACCTAGAAGGCAAAACTCATAGAAGATACAATGCAAATACTATAGTTCTTTGTGTTGACTTCTTTTAGAAGTTGATAGGAATGGTTTCAGCTATTTAGACCCTATTCTAAGCAGCTTTTAGTTTTTGGCTTGCTTCAAAAGCCAAAAACCATTTAAAATGCGTTGGCTTTTAACCTGTCTTTTTTCTTTCTTTTCCTTTTCCTTTTTTTCTTTTTCCCCTTTTTCCTTTACAATATCATGGAGATATAATGGTGCCTTTTATTTTTCCTATTTTCATTTATTTACCTTTAATTGAATACCTCAAAAAAGCTAGTATCCGTTACAGTATCATTTCAGCCAAAAGGAAAAAACCACAACACTTTTGAACGAAGCGTTAGTGGGAGAGCTTAAATTTCCATGAGAACCCTGATGGTGCTCCAAACATCTGTGGGCTTATGACTTCTTCGCTTTTTTGGCACTTTAGTGGCTGAAATTACATCGTAGCGGCTGTTAGTTTTTCTGAATAATTAAATTTAAAAAATAAATATATATCATCACGGACAATACAAAGGAATAAGAGAAAAAAAACAAAAAAACCTAAAAAAAGTCAAAAAAAAAAGATGAAATTAAGAAGCCAACATGTTTTAGAAACCAGAAGCCAAAAGCAGAAGTTGTTTGGAGCGCACCCCCAGAAGGCAAACCCTAGGTTTCAAAGCTCCTCGAAGAAGCCTAAAATGTGCACATAGTACAAAAACTTCGGTTCAGAGCAAGAGATTGTGCCAGCGTTTACATAGTATTAGGTAGGAATACATTCTGTAAAATGATTTGTTGTGCTAATTAGTGTTTGAAGTGAGAAACCGCTCTCGACAAGCGATCGGAGGTGCTCATATACGATAAGTGGTCGAAAGATGTCTGTGTTCGGTGAACTGCCGAAAGATGTCCACGTTTGGCGAGTAGTCGAACGCATATGTCTTCGACAAGCAATTGGAGATGCTCATGTACGACAAGCGGTCGGAGACATTCAAGTACCAAAGGCAGTCGATGATGCTCGAATATGACAAATGGTTGTAAGCGGTCGGGTATTGAGGACGGTTGACGGCGTTCGAGCACATGGAGTGATTAGTGGCGTCCGAGCACAGTGAGCGGTCGATGGAGATGAAATGCTACAAGTGGTCGATGTCATCTTAGTACAGCGAACAGTCATAAGCAACCAAGTATCACTAGCGGTCGAAGGCATCTGAGTACTATGGATGATTGATGGCGCTCAAGTATTATGGGCAATCATAAGTGACGAGGTGCCACAGGTGGTCGATGTCATTCGAGTACAGCGGATGGTCGTAAGGGACCATGCCCAGAAGGCAATCAACAATGTCTAAGTACAATGAGTGGTTGTAAGTGACCGAGTATCACCTACGGTTGAAAGCGACCGAGCACAGAAGGCAGCCGTAAGCGACCGAGCACAGTTGACGATCAAAAGCGACCGAGTACAGAAGATGGTCGGCCACGTCCATATACATCAGGTGATCGATGGTACCCTGGTACAGTGGGCGGTCCATGGTGCCCAAGTACAGTGGGTGATCGATGGCATTGGAGTAGTATGAGTGGTCGATGACATCCAAGTGCAGCGAGCAGTCAGAGGCATCCAAGTACGGAAAGAGATCGTAGACGCCCAAGCCCAACGGGTGGTCGATGACATCTGAGTACGAGTGGTCGATGGCACCAGAGTATTGATAGTGGTCATAGACGTCCAAACCTAGCAGTTGGTTGGTGACGTCTAGGTATCGTGAGCGGTCAATTGTGCCTAAGTATTGATAGCGGTCGGAGGCATCCCAATACCAAAGGCGATCGTAGACGTCCAAATCCAGTAGGAGGTCGGCTGGGACAACTCCAATGTGGCAAAGGCACAGGATAGGAGAATGCCAAGATTACGAGGGCAGTCCATCCTCATTGGATTGCAACGACGGCTGACGACGTCGCATGTTGCGAGAGTGTGATCGGCCTCGCCTTGTGGAGCTTGGTGTCAAGTCGAGCAGAGTTTCGATAATAGACGTGGCGTTCTTAGTAACAAACTGGGCTACTCTAGTTCATGGCGGATCATCGCGACCACATAGCTTGGTCGGGGCGTGCGCCACATGTAAGAGTGGAGGGAGCCAATAGCTCACGGGCGTTGCAACGGACATGACAAGTTCAGTGATAAGTGCGATGGCTTTGTGAGACATTCATCTTCGCCTGAGAGAATAGAGGGACTTTTTACCTCAAACCTAGTGAGTAGGAAGGTGAACGGTGATCTTGACGATCCCGACGTTGGGGCCACGGGCCGCACAACGGCGAGCTCCACAACATCTAATCAACAATATCATTGGTAGCGACCGCAAGCACTTGGCGACATCTCCGCCACTACCGCCGTTCATTAGCCCTCTTAAGCAAAGTACGCTATGTCTGGGCTTGCGCAGATTGCCTCTTTTCGCTCTTCTGCCTTCTTCCCCCTTCGTGTGTGTATCTTCTCTGTATGCCTTCTTTGTGTATGTATTCTTTGTGTATATATGCTAATGGGGCCTCCTCCCTTTTCTGTGTATCTGCTCCATGGGTTCCCCCGCTAATAAGGTGTGTTGGGGTCCGTCCCCCTCCGTCCGTCCCCTTGATCCCTCGAGGTGTCTCTGCCTGTCCTTCTTTTATAGGCACGAGCAAAGGTCACAGGCAACGTACGTGGCTCCCACATAGTTCCAATCGTGCCATTAGTTTTGAGATCAGTTTCCTGATTGATTATCGATTTCTTACCTTCTAGGCCTCTGCTTTCCATCCGAAAGAGATTTATTAAGAATTACTTCCATCGGATAGAGATATAGTGCAATCATCTTTCCATTGCGAAGATGATACACCCGGAACCAATCTCTTCCTTCCATCTTGGTGCATAGGCTACCATAAATTGACCACGTGCCATACGATCGACCAAGAATTTGTGGTCGTATGGGGCACAGTACAACAATTGGTTAAACTGGATCGTAGATCGTGTTGGCACTAATCTTGTTGTTGATGGTAGTTGAGTACATGTGTGCCCGAGTTCATACAGGAGTCGGAGACCAATCAGAACCCTGGAGTTAGAGACCCTCCAGACTATAGTAAGCCAGTCATACGGCACAACGAACCGTTCGATACACCAAACTTAAGTATCCGATCGGTGCTTCAAAGATCTGTGTGATCAAGGAGCCATGGTTGAGGCATCCGAGTACCGGTTGAAGAGAACAATATGGTCAGACTTACGTGGTCAAAATAGTGAGTAGTCGAAGACCGGAAGTACCAACTCTGCATGAGTGGTACGACCGGAGTTGCAGTAAAATGAACGTGGTCGAGGAGTCATGGTCGAGCAGCCGTGATCGGCGCAACGTGTTCGATCAGCTGTGGTCGACACAACGTGGTCGTAATGAAGTGGTCGTAACATCATGGTCAACACGGCATAGTCGGAGAACGTGATCGACACAACGTAGTCATAACAACCGGTTGACACAGCGTGGACGACACAATGTGGTCGAAGAACCACGAACTCGGGATGATCTCAGTGCATATGCTCCATGATCGGCCAGGGACTTGCAGCCATACGAGACGCAACACATCGATTATACACCGACAGCTTGAGGACCAGATCACACACCGTTTCATGACCCAGACTTAAGAATTTGAATCTTGATAGCATATGCATGAAAAGCCCCAAAATTTCAAACCAAAATTTTTCCTTAATTTTTGCTGCATTTTTGAGTGATTTTTGAAAACTTTCCTTTTTGGGAAAGTTTTCCCCGCCGCCGCTTTCCTCTTTCGGCCGAGCGCCACCCCCCCTCCGTTGGCGCCCTCCATCCTTTCCGCCTTCGCTTCGCCCCAGCGCCCCGCGTCCTTCCCTCGCGCGCTGGCGCCTTCCTCCCTTCCCCGCTTTCTCCTCGCGCCTGCGCCCGCGCCCGCGGTGGAACCGCCTCAGCGCCCATGCCGCGCCGTCGGTTTTGGACCGCCTCGCCAAACCGCCGCCCCCGGTCCGAAGACCGCGCGCCCCGACGTCATCCCGTCCGGAGGAAGCTCCGCCTCCCGACCACGCGTCGCCCCCTCCTTCCCGTTGGACCCGCTTGCCAGCCCCTCTCCCCTCCCTTCGCCCGCAAGCACCGCCGCTGCCCGTGCCGCCCGTCGCCTGCGCCCGCACCGCCTTTGCGCCGCGCCTCGGATTCCTCCGCGCTCGCGTCACCCCCGGCAGCCCGCCGGTCCGAAGGCGGCAGAACCCTTGCGCCACGTGCCGCCATTCTCCTGCGCCCAACCCCACCTGGCGGTCGCCGCTTCTCCCTCTCCCGCGCGCGGACGCGCCTCCGCCATACCCGCCGCCCACCTGCTCCCATCCCTTGTCGCATCGCCATTACTCGCCCTGTCACCGCCCGTCGCGCAGAGAAGACGCTCTCAACCACTCCCCGTCACTCCTGTTGACCTCCGGCCGTGCCCGTTGCCTTCTCCCCGAAGCTTTCCTCCTCCCTCGCTCGGGTATAAAAACCCCTCCCCGCTGCTCTCCTACTTCCTTTGCTTCCCGAGCGACTCCACTGCCCCATTCTCCTCCCACCACTCCCGTGCAGCTCCCCGGGCCACCGATTGAACCCCCGTCGCCCCAGTCGCCGCCGCCACCCTCCCCTGCGCCGGCGGCACCGTAAAGCTGATCTCTTCCTCTCCTCCTCCATTTTCCGATTGTGTTCGTCCAGAGCATCCTCATCCATCCCTAATCACTTTGCCGTCTTCCTCTGCCCAGGTAAAGCCCTGAGGAGCGCCGCCGCCGAAGCTCCTCCCCTGCCGCCGCACCTCTCCCGTGGCCAGCTCACCCCGAGGCTTCCCCATCCCCTCCACTGCCACCAATGTGAGCACCTAGTCCCCGTGACCGTGTAGCCACCCCCGATTTGATTGTCTCGCCGCCAGTGACCTCCCTCGCCGCGAACGGCCGAGACACTCCCCTTCGCCCTCCTGCCCTCTCCGCTAATCCTCCCGCCTCCCAACCGCCCAAAATGGGTTCCCCAACCCCAGCACTGCCCGATGGTACCCTCCTTCATCGCCGGCGAGTCCCCTAGCTCCCGGACCGCCATCACCACCGTGCTCCGGCCGCGCAGGCACTGTAGCGGCGAGAGGAGGAAGAAGACCCCTCTCCCCGCTACGTGGCCCCTCCGCCTCCGTCTGATCCCCTTAAACCCCACTCGCCACACCCGTCGGATGCCCCGTACCGTTTCGTCGCCTTCGTTTTATCCCAGCCGCCCGATCTTTGTAAACACCTCTTCCCTTGTCCGTCGGATCTCCTGTAACGGTTCGCCGCTTTCCTCGCATCGGCGCCGTCCGCCCCGGCCACGCGTCCTCCATCCGCCTCGGGTGGGCGCGGAGCGCGGACGGGCCGCGGCCTCCCCGGCCTGTCTCTCGCACGCGCGCCCGCGCACGGGCCGCGTGGGCCGATCGGCCGTTTCCCCGCCGAACCGCACAGTGCTGGGCCGCACAGTAACCGGGCCGGCCTCCGCACTGTTCACACCGATTTTCCAGCCTTTTTCCAATTTCCAGAAATCAGAAAAATCCAAATAAATCCTAGAAAATCACAGAAAATCCCAAAAATTCCCAAATTTCACCACCTTGCTCAGAAAAATGTCCAGAACCCATTTTTGGCCTCCACTTCCAAAACTTCATTCCAGATAAATTCTAAGAATTCCCTATTTGGAGTTTTATGCTTTTTATTCCTGTTTAATAGATTATTTTTCCTCGCTTGATTAGGCTCAAGCCGGATTTATGTTATTTTCAGTGTTTGCGCTAGTGTTGGAGTCTCCGGAAGTTCAAGTGCAGTCACAGGAGCCAGGAGGTTCTTCGTTCGAGCTAGCGGAAATCATTCGGATTGACGGCAAGTCC
Source organism: Dendrocalamus latiflorus (assembly GCA_017311315.1). Classification (NCBI taxonomy): domain Eukaryota; kingdom Viridiplantae; phylum Streptophyta; class Magnoliopsida; order Poales; family Poaceae; genus Dendrocalamus; species Dendrocalamus latiflorus. The sequence continues at coordinate 5,531,347 of CM029661.1, forward strand.
CAAATCCTTTGATCATGTTGCAACCTATGTTATTTGATTATGTTATTACGCTATTTGCATTGAGCTAGTTCTGAAATGTTAGTTCAAAATAAAATAAAATGTTTGGAATGACATGTTATATAGTTAACCCTACCACCGATAAATGCCATGTTAAACTCGTAGCCATGCCTTTGTAACCCTAGAATTAATTATCTGTTATTCTAGATAATTGTAAGTTATTATTATCGTGCAAAGTCTTATACTAATAAGGTTGTGGCTGCGGGCCATTAGAATTTGGAAAACTCGGCTCTAGGGCAGGGTGGTATGGGACACCGTGCCCTAGGGCGGAGATTGTCGGCATGCGCAGGATAGGGTAAGGGGGACTGCGGTGCGCCGCAAGACGGTTTTCGCCCGCCTCTTACCCTAGGTTGCAGGTCGCAGACCTGGTAGGGGTTGCGCACCCCTAAGGAAAAAATATAAGGACCAGACCCTTACGCTAAGCAAATGACATGGTGATCGCTCAACCACAGGAGTTGACTTGTCAACACTGGTTTTGTAGCTGCTCAACTCGATTGAAACTCTACAGGTGTTGTGGAGTAGGTGTTTGGGTAACAAAGGTTAGGCAGGCCGTGCTGCGGGTGCCTAACAACGGTAGAGTTCACTCGAAGCGGCACCGTTTTCTTTTTCTTTGTGTGTGTGTGTGTGAGCGAGCCAGACCCGAGTGAATTCTACCGGGTAGAGCCTATATAAAGAGTTGAGCAGTGAAACGACCTGGCTTTCTTAACTCTGTCGCGGGAGTTAAGGGATCGTGTGGGTAAAGTTGAGCAAACTCTGCAGAGTCTAATAAATGGTATTCGAATACGCCGTGCTCCCGGTTATTGGAGCTGTGTCACTTGGGTGATTCCAGCCGCAAAGCTTAAGTAGTTTTGTAAATGTTTAACTTGTTTAGGTTGGTTAATGAACTCTTGTTGAAAAACCCCTGAGTTCTTGAGGAGTAGTTTTGGGTCCGTCTTCTAAAAATGCTTGCAAATAAAACTGCATCCACTCAAATTAATAAACCAAGTATACTCCCTTCCTTTGATGTTCTGTGCATGTAATAAGTTAGGGTCCCTTTGGGACTTGCTGAGCCGGTTGATTGGCTCACGGCTTGCTTTTGCCCTTCTTTAGAGGATCAAGACGAAGGTGTTTGCCTCCCCGTTGAGGAAGTCCCGGAAGGTCGCTTCTTCGGCGAGGATCCGTGGCTTTAGGTCTTGGCCGCGCTCAAGCGGATCTTGGAGCTTCTGTAATGTAATTATACTTTGGGCTTGCACGCCCCGCTGTTGAAAATGGATGTTAATCCGTATGTGAAATATATGCTGAACTTTTGTTGTAGGCATGCAATGGTTTACTCTTGCGCGACACTCCATAACTGTTCCTGCGTGAATAGTTGCGGGGTGCCGTGTCCGTACGCGCCCCTGGAAACGGAGGCGTTACAAGAAGTGGTATCAGAGCAGGCTCTTGACCGTAGGTTGAGACCTAAGGCAAACTAGGAACCGATTTTATCGCAAAACTTAATTTAAAGCCATAAAAACGAGTTACGAAAAATATAAGTAGTAGTGCTGTCTTTTCCTCTCTTGTTGCTAACTTATCTATCTTAGTTTACTTTTGCTTAAGTTTTACTTTGGCAAAAATGTTTACTGCTTTGCTTGTCTAGCTTCAAAATTTTCGCTTCTCAGCAGCTGGAGGAGTAGCCGTCGTTCGCTAGACTAGACTGACCCTGAGTAGTAGTAGTGCTTTTGTAATGTAAAGCAGGTGTAATCATGAACCCTAAGAGGTTTGTGTGCCACTTGCATAGAGTAAATTTATGTTCATTATCCTTGTATGTTGTTTTGCTTAATTATCAGTAATCCCCCTGCATTCAAAGCTTTCTCCTGTCCCCTTTCGCTCTCGTTCTTACCTTTTTCGCCCTATACTTACCTTGAAAAATCAATGTCTTACTTATCTACTCTTATTCTCCAAAGCCGCTGCAAAACTGATCTCAAGTTCCCAATTGACAGATGGACCCGACAGAGCAGAGGGATCAGACCAACAGGCAGGGTGCACCTGCCACAGATCAAGCCACACTTGCCAGTATAATAGCGATGATGGAACAAAATCGCTATCAGAGAGAGCAAAATATTCTGCGAATGCTAGATCAACAGACCTAGTTGCTTGAGCAGATAGCAGCCAGATCACCTAGTGTCAAGGTGACACCCGAAGAGTCAGTGTCAGCGTCAAGCGCAACTGCATTAAAGTTTGCAGCATTCCTGCAAACTCAACCACCTAAATTCCCCTCAGCAACAGAACCACTGAATGCAGATAACTGGTTACAAGATGTTGAGAGAAGAATGAATACTATACGATGTACCAATAAGGAGAAAGTCCTTTTTGCCACTTATCAGCTGTCAGAGCCTGTAATTACTTGGTGGAATGCTATCCAGTGGATACATCCAAATAAGGAAGACATTACCTGGGAAGACTTTGTGAAGAGATTCCGTAAAGCCTTCATTTCCCCTAGAGTTATCACTGAAAAATATCAGGATTTCCTTTATCTTCAACAAGGAGAAAACTCCATCACAGCATATCTACAACAATTTTATCAGTTATCCCGATTTGCTCAAGAGGAAACTAACACCGAAGCTAAAAGGATGGAGTACTTTATGAAAGGTCTACAACCCAATATGAGACAACGCCTTCAGGCCATGAAGTTTTCAAGCCTATTGAACCTGGTTGATCGAGCTCTACAAATAGAAGAAAGACCAGGTTACGTGAAAGTTATGAAACGAAAGCAGCCTTCGCCTCCTTCACCAACGGCTTGTTTTCACTGCGAACAGGATGGGCATTATCGTGACCAATGCCCACTGAAGTACTTACCCAAAGAAGAAGCTAGACAGCAAGCAAAGAGGCAGGCCACAACATCACGCCAGCCACCGATAGAAGAAGAATCCTACCCTGAGAAGACCCAGTTTGAACAGTCTCAGCAGTATACCACTCCCTCACCACTCGCCATCAAGTGCCTCACCTGCGGTGGCAAGCATCTTACTAGTAGCTGTCCACGAAGGACAGATACATGTTTCCATTGTGGAGAGACTGGACACTACAAGCATCAGTGTCCCAGAAGGACTTTGCCATCAGAAGCAGCTAAACTCCAAGCCCAAAACCAACAGACAGTCAAGAAAACATGAGCCATGCAGGACAAGTTATGAGATGATGTACTTTTGGTTATCCTTTTGTAAACCAGTTGGAAGAACTTAGTGGTTTGTCTGTAAATTACTTTAACTAAGGCTTGTGGCAAGACTATGAAAGTGTATGAAGACTGCCTGTGTAAAGCATAAGGAACGAGAAGTTTATGTTGCAATGAAATTAATCCTAACAGACCCAGATATATATGTAGCCCTGGTACTGCATAATCCAGCTAAGTGTGAACCTGTAGCATATACCCAATGATGATATGCAGGTACAAGTGAGAAGGAGTCAAAGTCAATCCAGCAGAGGTTAAAGCAGATTTACTGCAGCCAGATATGCAAGGGCTAGATGCCATTTGGGCATGAACTGACTAGCCAAGAATAAAGGCAAGGTAGATTGTGAGATCAAAACAGTATCATTGGTAACCCTTGAGGGTCAGAAAGTAAAAAAAAACGAGAAGTATTGAAGGATGCAAGAAAGCGCATGATCAACATGCTAGCAGTTACACCAGATCAAGTGTCAATAGTACAAGAATACCCTGATGTATTCTTAGAAGAACTACCAGACAGACCCCTGACCGACAAATAGAACTTGTCATAAGAGTTGATTCCAGGCACAAAACTAATTGCGAAACACCAGTACAGAATGTCAGCTAGTGAATTGAAAGAGCTCAAGAGACGGTTAGGTGAACTGCAAGAGAAAGAGTTTATTCGACCAATTGTTTCGCCTTGGTCGGCACCAGTCTTACTAGGGAAGAAGAAGAATGAAGAGCTAAGAATGTGTGTAGATTACAGAGACTGAATGTTGTCACCACCAGAAACAAGTACCCTTTGCCCAAAAATTGATGATTTGTTTGATCAACTCAGAGGTGCCAAAGAATTCTCTAAGATCGACTTGCGCTCGGGTTACCATCAGCTCAAGATCCGAGAGCAAGATCGAGAGAAGACAGCTTTCATCACCAGATATGGATTATATGAGTTCACGGTCGTTCCCTTGGGTTTAACCAATGCGCCAGCGTATTTCATGAACCTTATGAATCTGGTGCATAGGGACAAATTGGATCGATTTGTGATTGTCTTCATTGACAATATTCTGATTCACTCCAAGAATGAAGAAGAGCACAAGGAGCACTTGCACATAGTTTTGACCAGATTGAGAGAACACCAGTTGTATGCCAAGTTCGACAGATACAGTTTTTGACTGAAATAAGTTGCTTTCTTGGGTCATATTATATCAGAAGATAGAGTCAGGGTTGACCCAGAAAAGATAGTCGCAGTTATGGAACGGAAACTGTCCAAGACAGTGACAGAAGTGAGGAGCTTTCTTGGATTGGCAGGCTATTATCGCCAATTCATAGAAGGATTCTCCAAGATTTCCCGTCCACTCACTCAACTACTGAGGAAAGACAGGCCATTCACATGGACATATGCTTGTGAAGCGCGTTTTCAGCTGTTGAAGACCAAGTTGACAACAACACTAGTGTTGATTTTGCCCAACCCAGAGAAAGAATTTCAAAGCTATAGTGACGCTTCAAAGCAGGGTTTGGGATATATGCTGACGCAAAACAGGGAAGTTGTTGCCTATGTATCCAGACAACTGAAGCCACATGAAGAAAATTACCCCACACACAATTTAGAACTAGCAGCTGTGGTGCATGCATTCAAAATTTGGCGGCACTACCTACTAGGGAATCGTTGTGAGATGTCCTCAGAGCACAAGAACTTGAAATACTTGTTCACACAGCCAGAGTTGAATATGAGACAGCGGAGATGGCTAGAGTTGAATGAAGACTATGACATTGATCTCCAATATCACCCGGGCAAGGCAAATGTGGTTACCGATACCCTCAGCCGAAAAGTTCAACAAAGCAAACCGAATACTGTAGAATACCCACCAGAGTTGCAAAGGGATATACTACGACTGAATTTTATAATCACTGAACAAGGCAGTATGACAACATAAGAGATTCAACCTAGTTGACAGATCGGATCAGGGCAGCACAAGATGAAGTTATAGAGATTCAAAAACTGAAAAAGGATATTCAGGAAGAAGATTCAACAGAATATGCGATAGACGAGCATGGAATCCTCACCCTTCCGTGATCGCTATTGTATACCCGACAAGAAGGAATTAAGAGAGTTGATTCCATCCGAAGCCCATTCATCTCAATTTTCAATCCATCCAGGAAGCACTAAAATGTACCAAGACTTGAAGAAGCAGTATTGGTGGAACCAGATAAAGAAAGAAGTGGCAGAGTATGTGGCCAAATGTGATGTTTGCCAGCAGATCAAGATAGATCACCAGAAACCATCGGGATTGTTGCAGCCTTTGCCAATACCCGAATGGAAATGGGATAGTATTGGCATGGACTTCGTTACTGGACTTCCCAAGACTCGTGAGGGATATGATGCTATCTGGGTCATTATCGATAGATTGACCAAGGTTGCTCATTTCCTCCCGATTAAGCAAACCTACTGGAAGGACAAGCTTGCCAAGTTATATCTGACCAGAATAGTGACACTCCATGGAGTTCCGAAGAAAATTGTGTCAGCTAGAGGAGCACAGTTTACGTCCCAGTTCTGGGAGAAATTACATGAAGCTATAGACACTAATTTGAACTTCAGTTCAGCGTATCACTCTCAGACAGATGTACAGACAGAGAAAACCCGCCAGATTGTAGAAGATATGATAAGAGCTTGTGTAATCGTATATGGTGCAGCATGGAACACCTGCCTACCGTTTGCTCAGTTCTCACATAATAACAGCTACCAAGCCAACGTCCAAATGGCACCGTTTGAAGCACTTTATGGCAGAAAACGCAGGACCCCACTGAATTGGACAGAAGCAGGAGAACGACAACTCATTGGACCTCAGATTGCTCAAGACGTAGAAGCACACGTCAGAATCGTCAGAGACAGACTCAAGAATGCACAAGACCGACAGAAGAACTATGCAGATAACCGAAGGAAGGATTTGAGCTTCGAAGTTGGAAACTTCGTCTATATCAAGGTCACACCATTCAAAATAGTCAAGAGATTTCAAGTCAAGGGCAAATTAGCACCAAGATATGTGGGACCATTTGAAAAATTGGACGAGTTGGGGAAGTAGCTTATCAAGTGCAGCCCCCGCCCAACTTATCCAGAATCCTCAACGTGTTCCACGTATCCCAGCTTCGAAGGTGTCTACGATAGCCAACAGACGAAGTGCCATTGTCAGATATTGAATTGCAGAATGACTGCACGTATGCTGAAGAACCACTACAAATACTTGAAACATCAGAGAGGTAGCTCAGAAACCAGAATATCAGATTTTGCAGAGTACAGTGGAAGAATCACACAGCGGACGAGACCACCTGGGAACGAGAGTCAGACTTGCAACGAGATTTCCCCAACTTACTCCCTGGACCAAGTTAATCTCGGGGTCGAGATTCTTTTAAGGGGGGTAGGTTGAAAAGCCCCAAAATTTCAAACCAAAATTTTTCCTTAATTTTTGCTGCATTTTTGAGTGATTTTTGAAAACTTTCCTTTTTGGGAAAGTTTTCCCCGCCGCCGCTTTCCTCTTTCGGCCGAGCGCCACCCCCCCTCCGTTGGCGCCCTCCCTCCTTTCCGCCTTCGCTTCGCCCCAGCGCCCCGCGTCCTTCCCTCGCGCGCTGGCGCCTTCCTCCCTTCCCCGCTTTCTCCTCGCGCCTGCGCCCGCGCCCGCGGTGGAACCGCCTCAGCGCCCATGCCGCGCCGTCGGTTTTGGACCGCCTCGCCAAACCGCCGCCCCCAGTCCGAAGACCGCGCGCCCCGACGTCATCCCGTCCGGAGGAAGCTCCGCCTCCCGACCACGCGTCGCCCCCTCCTTCCCGTTGGACCCGCTTGCCAGCCCCTCTCCCCTCCCTTCGCCCGCAAGCACCGCCGCTGCCCGTGCCGCCCGTCGCCTGCGCCCGCACCGCCTTTGCGCCGCGCCTCGGATTCCTCCGCGCTCGCGTCACCCCCGGCAGCCCGCCGGTCCGAAGGCGGCAGAACCCTTGCGCCACGTGCCGCCATTCTCCTGCGCCCAACCCCACCTGGCGGTCGCCGCTTCTCCCTCTCCCGCGCGCGGACGCGCCTCCGCCATACCCGCCGCCCACCTGCTCCCATCCCTTGTCGCATCGCCATTACTCGCCCTGTCACCGCCCGTCGCGCAGAGAAGACGCTCTCAACCACTCCCCGTCACTCCTGTTGACCTCCGGCCGCGCCCGTTGCCTTCTCCCCGAAGCTTTCCTCCTCCCTCGCTCGGGTATAAAAACCCCTCCCCGCTGCTCTCCTACTTCCTTTGCTTCCCGAGCGACTCCACTGCCCCATTCTCCTCCCACCACTCCCGTGCAGCTCCCCGGGCCACCGATTGAACCCCCGTCGCCCCAGTCGCCGCCGCCACCCTCCCCTGCGTCGGCGGCACCGTAAAGCTGATCTCTTCCTCTCCTCCTCCATTTTTCGATTGTGTTCGTCCAGAGCATCCTCATCCATCCCTAATCACTTTGCCGTCTTCCTCTGCCCAGGTAAAGCCCTGAGGAGCGCCGCCGCCGAAGCTCCTCCCCTGCCGCCGCACCTCTCCCGTGGCCAGCTCACCCCGAGGCTTCCCCATCCCCTCCACTGCCACCAATGTGAGCACCTGGTCCCCGTGACCGTGTAGCCACCCCCGATTTGATTGTCTCACCGCCAGTGACCTCCGTCGCCGCGAACGGCCGAGACACTCCCCTTCCCCCTCCTGCCCTCTCCGCTAATCCTCCCGCCTCCCAACCGCCCAAAATGGGTTCCCCAACCCCAGCACTGCCCGATGGTACCCTCCTTCATCGCCGGCGAGTCCCCTAGCTCCCGGACCGCCATCACCATCGTGCTCCGGCCGCGCAGGCACTGTAGCGGCGAGAGGAGGAAGAAGACCCCTCTCCCCGCTACGTGGCCCCTCCGCCTCCGTCTGATCCCCTTAAACCCCACTCGCCACACCCATCGGATGCCCCGTACCGTTTCGTCGCCTTCGTTTTATCCCAGTCGCCCGATCTTTGTAAACACCTCTTCCCTCGTCCGTCGGATCTCCCGTAACGGTTCGCCGCTTTCCTCGCATCGGCGCCGTCCGCCCCGGCCACGCGTCCTCCATCCGCCTCGGGTGGGCGCGGAGCGCGGACGGGCCGCGGCCTCCCCGGCCTGTCTCTCGCGCGCGCGCCCGCGCACGGGCCGCGTGGGCCGATCGGCCGTTTCCCCCGCCGAACCGCACAGTGCTGGGCCGCACAGTAACCGGGCCGGCCTCCGCACTGTTCACACCGATTTTCCAGCCTTTTTCCAATTTCCAGAAATCAGAAAAATCCAAATAAATCCTAGAAAATCACAGAAAATCCCAAAAATTCCCAAATTTCACCACCTTGCTCAGAAAAATGTCCAGAACCCATTTTTGGCCTCCACTTCCAAAACTTCATTCCAGATAAATTCTAAGAATTCCCTATTTGGAGTTTTATGCTTTTTATTCCTGTTTAATAGATTATTTTTCCTCGCTTGATTAGGCTCAAGCCGGATTTATGTTATTTTCAGTGTTTGCGCTAGTGTCGGAGTCTCCGGAAGTTCAAGTGCAGTCACAGGAGCCAGGAGGTTCTTCGTTCGAGCTAGCGGAAATCATTCGGATTGACGGCAAGTCCCAAATCCTTTGATCATGTTGCAACCCATGTTATTTGATTATGTTATTACGCTATTTGCATTGAGCTAGTTCTGAAATGTTAGTTCAAAATAAAATAAAATGTTTAGAATGACATGTTATATAGTTAACTCTACCACCGATAAATGCCATGTTAAACTCGTAGCCATGCCTTTGTAACCCTGGAATTAATTATCTGTTATTCTAGATAATTGTAAGTTATTATTATCGTGCAAAGTCTTATACTAATAAGGTTGTGGTTGCGGGCCATTAGAATTTGGAAAACTCGGCTCTAGGGCAGGGTGGTATGGGACACCGTGCCCTAGGGCGGAGATTGTCGGCATGCGCAGGATAGGGTAAGGGGGACTGCGGTGCGCCGCAAGATGGTTTTCGCCCGCCTCTTACCCTAGGTTGCAGGTCGCGGACCTGGTAGGGGTTGCGGACCCCTAAGGAAAAAATATAAGGACCAGACCCTTACGCTAAGCAAATGACATGGTGATCGCTCAACCACAGGAGTTGACTTGTCAACACTGGTTTAGTAGCTGCTCAACTCGATTGAAACTCTACAGGTGTTGTGGAGTAGGTGTTTGGGTAACAAAGGTTAGGCAGGCCGTGCTGCGGGTGCCTAACAACGGTAGAGTTCACTCGAAGCGGCACCGTTTTCTTTTTCTTTGTGTGTGTGTGTGTGAGCGAGCCAGACCCGAGTGAATTCTACCGGGTAGAGCCTATATAAAGAGTTGAGCAGTGAAACGACCTGGCTTTCTTAACTCTGTCGCGGGAGTTAAGGGATCGTGTGGGTAAAGTTGAGCAAACTCTGCAGAGTCTAATAAATGGTATTCGAATACGCCGTGCTCCCGGTTATTGGAGCTGTGTCACTTGGGTGATTCCAGCCGCAAAGCTTAAGTAGTTTTGTAAATGTTTAACTTGTTTAGGTTGGTTAATGAACTCTTGTTGAAAAACCCCTGAGTTCTTGAGGAGTAGTTTTGGGTCCGTCTTCTAAAAATGCTTGCAAATAAAACTGCATCCACTCAAATTAATAAACCAAGTATACTCCCTTCCTTTGATGTTCCGTGCATGTAATAAGTTAGGGTCCCTTTGGGACTTGCTGAGCCGGTTGATTGGCTCACGGCTTGCTTTTGCCCTTCTTTAGAGGATCAAGACGAAGGTGTTTGCCTCCCCGTTGAGGAAGTCCCGGAAGGTCGCTTCTTCGGCGAGGATCCGTGGCTTTAGGTCTTGGCCGCGCTCAAGCGGATCTTGGAGCTTCTGTAATGTAATTATACTTTGGGCTTGCACGCCCCGCTGTTGAAAATGGATGTTAATCCGTATGTGAAATATATGCTGAACTTTTGTTGTAGGCATGCAATGGTATACTCTTGCGCGACACTCCATAACTGTTCCTGCGTGAATAGTTGCGGGGTGCCGTGTCCGTACGCGCCCCTGGAAACGGGGCGTTACAATGCACGTATCAAAGTTTTCTTGCTAAACATATGTATCTGTATTTGGTTTAACTTAACATATTTGCACCAGTAAAACTCATCAAACAATTAGATAACAAAAATATATGTGAACAAACACGTAAGTACAAATCATGCTAGAAAACGATCTGCTGGTAGTAACTTTATGAGATCCAAAAGGCAAGTACACCCTTATATTAATTTTGCAGCAACACGAGCTCCATCAAACACCTAGCTGAAAGCAGCAGTATAGCCACTAGCAGCAAGGAAAGCCGGCCCAGCAGTGAGAAATCCAAGCGGCACATACTGCTCACATCTCAACCGCGACCCTCTTGTACAGCTCCGCCTCCAGGCGCGGCTTGGCAATGGCCTGCAGCGGCGTGCCCATGAAAGTGACGAGCCCGGCGGACTCCATCATGTCGACGTCCTCCGGTCTGGTGCCGTTCGGCAGAGACCACTCGAAATGGTGCAGGAGGTGCCCGATCATGGAGGCCACAAGGTTGATCCCGAGCTGCGCGCCGGGGCACACCCTCCGGCCCGCGCCAAATGGCAGCACTCTGAAGTCACTGCCCTTGATGTCGATGTTCTCCTCTAGGAAGCGCTCAGGCCTGTACTCCAGTGGGTTGCTCCAGACCTTCGGGTCGCGCGCGACCGCCCACACGTTCACCATCACGTTGGCGCCCTTGGGGATGTTGTAGCCGCCGACCTTGACGTTCGTGCTGGCCTTGTGGGGCAGCATGAGCGGCGTTGGTGGGTGCAGACGGAGGGACTCCTTGACGACGGCTTGCAGGTAGGGGAGGTTCTGGAAGTCGGTCTCAGACATGACACGGTCGCGGCCAACAACACGGTCCAGCTCCTCCTGCAACTTCTTCTGCACTCTGGGGTTCCTGACCAGCTCTGCCATGGCCCACTCGACTGATATGACTGTTGTGTCCATTCCAGCAGTGATCATGTCCTGAACATGAGGAACAAATCCGGGATGGTAAGAACTCGCAGCCCAATGAGATAACTAGGATCGCAAGTTCAGCAAACAGCATAGATTGTGTACCTCTATGGTGCTCATTTCCTAGTCTGAACAAATTTGACATAAAAAATTTGGCATGTGCAAGATAGGAACATGCAGAGGCATCCAATGACAGCTTTTAGCTAAGTGGCCTACTAACCTTTGCACTGCACATTGTAGTAGGTGAATGATTGTAACCATAAAGCACAACCTAATTTCCAACTAGAAAGTAAACATAGACATCTTCCAAATCCCACCATCTTACACCAACCTTGAGACAGTGACGTCCCACCAAAAATTATCTACTGAATCTGGCTAGACTAAAATAAAGTCCTCATGACCTTCAGAAATCAATCGATGTAATAAAAGCAACGTAACGTGTGCAAAGAAAGGAAGAACTGGGAGGGCATTAACATCTCATCTGATATCAAAATTTTAGCAGGGCATCTCATCTGAAAGTAATGAAGCGAACTTAAGAAGACTTCTGGTAATCAGTGAGAAAGGGGCATCCAACATTACCCATAGAAGTCCGATAACTGTGTCATCACTAAGGTCATACTGTTCTCTGAGAGTGAAAAGTGCATCCACAAAGTGCTGCTTGGCACCACTCTCCTTGAGGGACTTAGCATGCTCATCTATGATCTTCTTGGTCAGACGATCCCTTCTGTCATTGTGGGTCTTGTAAAGCTCCTCATTAAGTGGACACAACCATCTCAAATACCAAATATACTCAGCAACAGAGAGAGATGCACCAATCTTGATCCCGTTGTTGACAATAGTCTTGAACTCACGCCCTTGTTCGTCAATGTCACCATTTGCATTCATGAACCTCTTCCCAAAAGCCAGCCTTGTTATATTGTTGAAGGCCACCATAGCAAGGTGATGCCTCACTACCATTGGCTTCTTTTCATTGCCTGAAAACAGCATATGACTAATTCATTAAAAACCAAATACTATAGCGAAAATTTTTTAACTGATTTAGGATATTAATTGTTAAGTAAATTAAACTGTTTCACTGTTGAACGTCATGCCAAAAATGCCATCTTTCCTTTTTGTGAGGCTGCCTCATGAATTAACAGCAACGACCAACAACAGAACAATAAATGTTTTGCTAAATTATGTCAAAATGTTATCAGTGAGTGGTTTGCTTTGCAACTAACATAACAAGAAAGGAAGGCGCATAACCAATTAATGTTTTCTACGAACACCAGCAAAAACCTAACACTAGTGCAAAGGATCCATCCAGTGGCACACCAAGCAAGCCCCACATACCAGGCACAGACATGGTTGGTGTTCATTGAAAGAATTCATTGACAAAGAATTTCCAACAAAATAAAGCTAAAACTAAATGTTTTACTTCTTCTGAATATCTATGCTAGCTTATATTGCCAATACTAAATCAACATATCAGAGAGAAAGCTATGCTCAGTGCTAGAGGACTACATTGTACATTGGATGAATTGATAATTTGCTTTATCTTTCATTGAAATGGTAAGTAATGTCTCACTGGTATGCGGGTCTTGGCCCCGTATGGCAGTGAGACATCACACGATATTTTATCAAGTGACAGAAAGATGGGGCAAATCATCAAATCTCCCTTGTACATTAATATGACTTGCTAAACTGCAACACAAGTTGATTAAGAAATTGATACAAAGTCAGATATATCTTTACAAAAAGTCACTAGGAAGTTGAACTAACACAGTTGAGGCAAAGGGGCGAAGCACAAAATGGCATTCAATTAGGCTAACATATCCCTGATGAGCCACCAAATTGCATTTCGAGGATAATGCAGGGTACAATAACTTGATGCAAGTTGCTATTTGTGTGTGCGTGACCACTGACAACTGACCAGCAATGTGATATAACTGAAAGGATGTGTTGCCGATTATTATCTGATGAAAAATGCACACCAGTATTCCACATTGCCTATTGAACAAAGATTGCTTACTATTTCAGGGTTCAAGTGAACTTGATAGAGCATTTCACATACTTGGACTCCTAATTTTTGGATAATGCCATAACAATTAGTTCAAACAACCCCACTAATGGCTCAGAACTCACATTAGTGTTTAAATGCTCTTAATTAAATACCAATTGTCCAATATTGTAGTAAGACTGCCTAAGAACTAAAGGCCTATGTTGATTGAGCTCAAAGTGGTCTTGTGTATGTAGAACTCCATTGGTATTACCAAGGCTCAGTCTAAAACAAATAAAGCTAAGATTTTCAAATCAAACCAGGTTCTTGTTGCCAAACAGTACAGGTTAAGTTGTTCTTAAATCCACATCTCTATTAATATAACACGGGAGTTTGTCCGTTCACTTCGCTCTCATGTGCGCAGCCTCCACCTCCCATAGATGGCACGGTCCCACCCCCACAGACACTGCGTCCTCCCTCCTGCTCGCGCAGCGCACTCGCACGTGCACTCCCTCCTCGCGCAACCGCTGCACCACCTTATTGCACAAACCGCCACACGCCCACATCTTCACGCATCCAATGCGCTAGCCAGATCCGGCGGCTGCCATCTCCTTCTCCCTCCCCTACTCTCTACACCGCGGCGGCACAGGGTAGGGATGAGGCGCGGGGAAGGGGAATTAGCCATGCGGTGAGGTGGTAGCACGGTCAGAAGAGGACACCACCATGCTCACGCCGCAGTAGCCTCCACCACCTCCTCCGCCCAACATCGCATTGCTGCGGCCACCGTGGCCTTCCTGCTCTGCCGTCATATCCTCCCCGTTCCGCCCCCTCACACACCGCCCTGCCTCCTCACTATGGCGACGCCGCCACATCCCCAGATGGGCATTCTGCCATGGTATGTACGGGTACTTCTCACTAAGGCCGAGCAGAGCGACAAAGAGGCGTGATGGCCTCAAGTGGAACAGTATCGTGGCCTCAGCGGACGGCGAGGCTAGCCTTGCGGATGCGGACACCCTATGTAGTGTAGTTCGAAGCTGAACCCTCTTAGGTTAGGCTTTCAGCTCCTGTCTGGTAATACTAATGCTAGAGATTGAATAAGGCAAGGTTTTAATATGTATAAGTGTATATGCATCGATTGAACCGGATAATTCCTTTTTTTTGTTCTGTTAATGAATCATGCAATTTTTGTCAATGCCATGTTTGAAAGAATGTTTAAAAGAGTCTACTTGCACTGTCCTGGCTGATGTACACTACATGCTTGACGAAATGCCTAGGGGATCCTGTGCATGAACTAATTTGGATAAATATGGATTGGCTGAATATATGCATATGTGGTCGCCACTAACTACAGCCTAAGTCAATATACAGTTATGCCTTATGTATCATCCTCTCCTTTCGTATTTTCTTTTTTCCTTATTTGGTTCTAAGATCTGTGATGATATGGTGGTCAATGCGTTGGTGTATTCAGTGCTTGCGCAGAATGCTTTGCTGCTGTGTTTGCTTGAAATTGTAAATACTTCATGTACTGTACTTTGACATGGCACTATATTAGTACAAATTTTATTTCTGATATAACTTATGTAAGATATAGTGCTCTATTAAAACAATCTTCATGGCTGCACATTTTAATTATCTGATTTAGATTGATGTAATGATGTTCATTGTCCGGTTTTTGGATCACGTTCGATGATATGTCTCACCCTCTTTTTGTACTCCGTTACAACACACGGACATCTTACTAATTACAGAAATTGCCCTCAAATCGCATATATAAACTACATCAAATCTGTGTAAAATGAACCTACACGGCTACACCCATTGCTTTGCAAGTTGCCATCACATTTATCATCTGCCAAGCATTGATGAACTAACTGGTAAGATAAAAATAGCACTCCACATATGATTTGCGTGGCCATGACGATTTCTTGCTTGGTCAAAAAGGTATACCGCCACAAGAGAATGCTTGCCATAACAGTAAGAGGCTTGAATACCATAGTGTACTTTCAACTAGCAAGGTGGCTCATTACCACAAGGAGAATGCTTATCACACTACTTACTGAGAGGCTAAAATAGCGCATATTATTTTTCAAGCATCGGATCTTCCCCTAGTACACAAATAACACAATAGGACAAACCTCACTACCAACAAGGGAATCACAAGTCCATTAGCGGTATGAAAAGTACTTTAACGAACAGTAATCTGGAAAGCGCCACACTGTGACGTAAAGCTTAAATGCCATGTAAAGCCAAGATTACCAACTCCATGTGCACTTGTATAACTTCACCAATCACCAAGATCTGGTTGGCATCAAGTATGCCCCTAACAAACCCAAGGTCCCTCAGCACACTGCAGCTAACCAATGATGATTACTGCTGGTGTCATTGTACCAACATTTTTAATTTAGCAAAGTCTTAGCGATCTAGATCTCTAACAACAAAATTAATAGTCGATCATATTTGTTCACTATTCCACCAGATTCGCTGAGAGTTGACATTTTCTCTGCGATCCATTGCTAAATTGTCATCAAGAAGCCTACGAAATTGCCGACCGACTTGGCATTTTCCTCAAGGACTGATGCAAATTCAACATAGAAGAGAAACTCTCCCGGGAAGCCTGGCTAGGACACAAAGGTTACACCTAGTCCTCACCCAACTTAGAAGGAAAATTAGGGAAGAGCTTCCCCTAGTCCCTTCCAGTGTTCAAGAAGGCGGCCTGGGCGGCCGCCTAGGCGCCGCGTAGGCGCTGGGCGACGGGGTGCCGCCCGGCCTTGGCCCCTAGTCGGGTGGCTGGGCGGCGAGGCGGCGAGGCGGTCCAAGGCGGGAAGAAGGCGGTCCAAGGCGGGGAGAGGCGGCCTAGGCGCGGCGCGGAGGGAGCGGGGGGGATGGGGGAAAAGTGTTACCGCACACGAGGTCGTCGCCGCCGCCGTCGACTCGCCGGATTCCGGACTTCCCGCGCCAGATCCCGCCGCTCCCGTGGCCGCCGCCGCCGGATCCGGACTTCCCGCGCCAGATCCCTCCGCCGCCGGATCCGGACTCCCCGCGCCAGATCCGGAGAGATGGGGGAGGCGGGCGGCGGCGATCTGCGGGGGAGAGATGGGGAGGCGGGCGGCGGGATCTGCGGGGGAGGCGGCGGCGATCTGCGGGGGAGAGTGGGGGAGGCGAGCGGTGGAAACTGCAGAGAGGCGACGGCGATTTGCGGGAGAGGCGGGCGCGACCGAGGCGGCGGAGGATTTAGGGTTAGGGTTATGCGGGGAGGCGCGACCGAGAATGTGCGGGGAGGCGCGACCGAGGCGGCGGACGATTTAGGGTTAGGGTTGCGGGGAGGCGCGGTCCGCGCGGAAGGTTGATCTGGACCGTTGGATTTTGATCAAACGGTCTAAAGTCTGACTAATTGTTTTAAACATTAGTTATAAGATTTGGTGACTTGATCTGAGACGTTAGATCTCATATATATAGCAAATATATACTTATTATCTACCTATTATCCTTATTTTTAATTTGGCCGCCTAGGCCCCGCCTAGGCTCCCTAGGCGCTAGGCCCCACCTCGCCGCCCGCCTAGCGCCTAGCGCCTTCTTGAACACTGGTCCCTTCAAATTCAACATAGAAAAGCCACCAAAAAGCTTACAAAACAACTAGGCATTGCTAATCCCAGCACCGTTAAGCCGAGTCAACACGAAAGCGCAATTCGTCTCCATTCACCGAACCCATCAACACAAGGACACCACAACCAACAGCGACCCACCCAACGATTCTTTGGACTAAAGATACCTCCATTTTGCACCAAATGCCCTCGATTTGTCCAAAATTGCATAATATTAATGCCCCGAGGTGAAGAAAATAGAGAAAGTGTGATCTCGGTTGCTTACCTGGGGCGGTGGCGGCGCGGTGGACGGACTCGACCATGGCGGTGACCTCGTCCTCGCGGATGGGGCGCAGCGCCTCGAGGCGCTTGGGGGTGAAGAGCTCGAGGTTGCAGAGCTTGCGCACCTTGATGTAGTGCGGGCCGTAGTCCGCCCAGATCAGGTCCTGTCCGTTGCGGCTGAACCGCTGGGTGGAGCGGTTCCGAGGCCGGTCGGCGAGCTGCTGGTCGTGCTCCTTGAGCACCTCCCGCGCCAGCTCCGACGTGGAGACCACCACCGTCAGCGAAGACCCGAACCACACCGAGAGGATCGGTCCGTACCGCTCCGCCCACTCCTGGAAGCACCGGCACCGCACGGGCTTGATCTGGCGCAGGTTGCCCACCACGGGCCACGGCCGCGGGCCCGGCGGGAGGCGGCCGAGGCGGAGCCGGTCGAGCAGCGCGAGCGAGATCGGGATCGCCACGAGCGCGAAGACGAAGGGGAGGAGCGAGGCGGCGTCCATGGTTGCTTGCTTTGGTTTGGTGGAAATGGTGGTGGGGCGTTTGGTGAATTTATACGGGGGGACGTAGCAGATGGGGGTTTGGCGGTAGGTGAGTGGGGCATAGCGAGCTTTTCTTTTCCAAAAAAAAAAAGGTTTAGCTTCTCGCGAATTCTAAATTATAGTGCCACAGTGGACTAGTAGTAGCAGCATCAGATTCAATCAGTATGTTAATGTTCATTTGTTCTGCAAATCCACACTCCTACTAGTTGATGATGGGTTAGTTGTGTGTTAGTGCTGGGTCTTTGCTATAATATGTGAGTGGATCCAGAGAGTTGTGCTATAACTTTGTTTTGCTACAATTTTCTGAGGACTTGAGCTCACCAACCGCTGGATGGTACCAGCCGCTGCGGCTGAATTCGGCCTTATTCTTTTTTTTTTCTAGCTTAGGGCATTATATAACCTAAAGGGTCTTAAGGTGGGTTCCATCTAAACCTTAAGACCAACTCTATAGTGTATATAACCCAAGGGGTCTTAAGACGGTCCCACTTGACAGATAAAGAAAAATTGTATTTTAATGCTTATGGCCAGGTCTTTAGCCTGAGGACCAGCCTTAAGCTTTTTTGCTTAGGGTCTGCTTAAGGTCACCCCTGTAATGTATAAGGTTGACCTTAAGGTGGCTTAAGACCTCCTCTTTTCATACACTACAGAGGGTTGTAGATTATAATTTATTATTTTTTAAATAATTAAGACAGATTTTTATCTTTTTATAAATGATGTATCAGCATTCGGTTCATTTACATAAGCATTTATCTTAAAGGCATAAGCCATAAGTAGTCCTAGCCTTTATCTGCAGTTAAAAAGGACCCACCTTGATTTCAAGGGTTGCTAAAAACTGGCTGGTTGACTAGAATTTTGTAGCACCATCAAACTAGTTTAGGGCTTGAGAGTACAAGATTAGCTGGAAATTACCAAGTTCAGTTCACCGCCAAAAAAAAGGTTTTCTTTATACAAGAAATTACAACCAGACATTCAGATTTAAGTAGCGTTTTCAATTATTTCGGTACATATGAAAACCAGAGAAGAATTGTAACTAACTAGTTTTCCCACATATTCTTCTTCGGTGGTTTGATGTTTGGTGAGAGAGCGAAAGATGGTTCATGGGTGCCTGTGGGCCTGGTTTCTGTGGGACGACCGGATCTACGGCCTGTCTACGGCTGGTTTCCCCTGCAGTTTGATACGCAGTCTGAATAACTGACTAAATATGATCAACTCAGCTTGTAGTCACTTAAATGACTAGGATGCGACTGATTGTTTTTTAGCTACGATTGATGATTTTATTTATGATTTTGAGATGATGGTTGGTAATAAAGGCATTGAAATCGATGACACACATAATTTTGAAAATGAAAAACTATTTAAAAAATGTACTTCAAAAAACCATCTGGCTATCACGTTAACGTCGTTCCGTTCACCAAACCTTTATGAGCATACGAAATTTTCCGGTCGGCGTGATCTCAGCTCGATCGAATGATACCTCCAGGAGAGCGAGTGGTCTAATCAGCAGGCCAACTATCCAGGTACGAGCAAGAATTGGCCAGATCCCCCGAAAGGAAAAAAGAATTGGCCAGAGGGCGTCTATACATACATACATACATACATACATACATAGAAGTTCACACTAGCCATGTTGGAGTACCGTCCGTCTCCAATCCGCTTCGGCTGCCACCTCACATCATGTAAAGAAACAAAGATCAGCGCACTGGGTATGTTGACCTCCGACCGGGCTTCCCAGGAGAAGACCATCAGTTGAGTGATGACATTCGTCATA
Organism: Dendrocalamus latiflorus; assembly: GCA_017311315.1. Lineage (NCBI taxonomy): Eukaryota > Viridiplantae > Streptophyta > Magnoliopsida > Poales > Poaceae > Dendrocalamus > Dendrocalamus latiflorus. Next base: position 5,550,721 of record CM029661.1, read on the forward strand.
AGCTATGGAAGCTCCATACTGTATGTACGAAGCACTTCACCCATGAAGCGTGCAGTAGGGATGCGAAGACCCACGTCAAAGTATGCGGCGAAGGTGACTGTCTCGCGCTCCCGTGGTCATGGAATGACTTCATTGGCCGCGGTGGCAGCGGACGAGCTGGTGGTCTAAGACTTTACCGTCACAAACGAGTGCATCTAGGAGCTCCTCCGTGATCATTGACAGCCCGAGAGTGTTGACACACGCCCCGGCTACCTTCTTCGATGCCTTCCATCACCTGCCGATGGGCGCCTCAGAATGAGAGTCGCCGCCGTGGCTGGAGGAGGGAGCCGAGGTTTTGTTGCGCTCACTACTACGACCCATCGTGACCATCGAGAGGACATGCATGAAGCAAGATGGAAAGAAGCACAATACAAATGCTAATGGCGATGGGTGAGAATGCGAGCCAAGAAAGACGATGAGTTCAACCCAAGTGTCACAAGCCCTTAAATACAAATGGGACATGTCATTAATGGCGATAGAACGAGCGCGCCTTTTCAGGAGGCATGCGTTCGCCCGCAATCAGTGCAGAAGACCATGCCGCACGTCCACTGCTCAGATTGTCGCCATGTGTATGGCGTAGGGAATTCCAAGCAACCACCAATGGCGCCATCTTCAAAAACTAGGGAAACGAGTTGAATGCCGATGGGATGAAGGGCCAAAAGCAATCAACATGGCCTCAACCCATCGGGTTGCGCAAACCTTGACTATCAAAGGCTTCTATTTGAGGAGTGGCCCTATCTTGTCCCAGTCGGCTCATTAGGCCAAAGGCATGTTATTATGTAATTTACATGACCAATCCCAAAAGACTGTGACAAGGAAAGATGTTCTTACCCTTACTATGTATGTCCAGCAAGAGCATTCATGTAAAATGATCTACTCATAGCTATAAACATTGTCCTTATGGAACCATGAAGAGCGATAGCTCATTTTGGTAAGAATAGACCTAAGTATTAATAGTGACATGGTACCTACTTCTTACACTACTCCCTACTGTATATCCAGCTCCGAGTAACTTCTCTATGGCCTTCCCGTAGCCGCCCGTACCCACTGTGGCATGTAACCACAACAGTGTGGAAGATCGGGTACGGCCTTAAGGAGAAGAATCCGGGCCGACGGCATCATCGTAAGAGAGGAGATCGCTGAGGAAGTGAAGAGGCTGGGGGATCGTGACGGGGGGACGCCAAGGACACGAGGAGGAGAGCTTCACTGCTGAAAGACGCTTCTCGCACCGCAGCTGAACGTGGGCGGTTCCTCGTACAGAGAGATATCACGACTTTCATCAACTGCATTTTGCGGTGCGAAAACTGGACGTTTACTTGAAACTATATTTTCGGAATAAACTTGGTGTGGTTCTTACTACATTTTCGAAATGTATTCGATTGGTTGTAGCTGCTAAACAATTCAAAATGAACTCAATTTTCTCTTAGAAGGGGAAGGGAAAAAACGAACCATTGGATCAAATTGGTGGCAGCCATTTTCTTGAACCATTTTCTTAAGGTTGTGAAATTTCATAAATGTAACCGATAAATTTGCTTTTGAAAAACTACTAGATTCAATTGGTGGCATACTTTTAATGATCCAAACCTCTTTCGGTGTTCAGCACATTTACAACTATGTGAGGCATTTAGGATCATTTTGTTGAACCGATCTCAAAGGGCTTTAAATTTAAGAAAAGTGACTGATATCAGCAACACCGTTCCGTTGGAAATTTTCAATCCATTTCATTTTTGCTGGTGAAAATGGCAGAAAATGAATAAGACATGTAAAATAATAGTTCATACTTTCCGAGTTGGACGCTTTCCACACAAGGTGTATCAAAGTAGTATTACAGCCACGAAATACCATTTTTGTTGTGAAGTTTCAGAAAAAATGACCAACAGACATGGGATTGAAAAGATTAACCAGCACTCTTCTGTTGAACACTTTCAACTCCTATCTCACTGTTGCACATCATTTTTGCAAGTGAAATGGCAGGAAATAATGATTACATGTAAAATAATGCTTTCAATGCAATTCATATTATGAATAGTTGTTACACCAAGGTGTATCAAAGTTGTAGAATAGCCGAGAATACTCATGAGAACACAGTAACCCAAAAAAGAAAAAAATTGCTCTCAAGCTTTCTTGATTCCTAAATAATGTCAGAATGACCTTCCATCATAGTCTAACAGCGAAACCAAAACAGTAAATCCTAGACAAGGCCTTGAACAACTGCCGGAGGGTGCAGAGCAACACGCCCAAACTGCTCATTCGAGTACTTCTTGTACACTGCCTTCAGCTTGCCCTCAGGAGCGGCAGCATGTGAGTTCACAAGGACCTTTGCACACTCCCTGAAACCATCAGATACAAACTTTTTTTTTAGCTCACAGATTGCAGTCAAATCAATCAAATTCTTCAGATACAAACATTCAAGTTCAGAACATCATAGTCAAGGAGTGAAGGAGACTTACATAAGCTGTGACTCATTGAAACCAGTGTGGTGCTTGAGCGTGTTCTGTCCAGAGGGGACTCTTTTTTAGCGTGCATCGAGCGGCACACACCGCGGAAGCGGCAACCATCGATGGGGAGAATGATACCATGCCGTACTCCATCAGTGCCATTTCTGCAAAGAAGAACGCCATATGCTCCAGCTGCATTCACACGACAAGAAAAGGTTTCAGCATGAAACAATTCCATGGAAAATCTGATATGGAACTACAGAGAGAGATCAGTCCAGTTCTCTACCTCCTTGTCGCTTACAGCGGCTTTCACAAACCGCACAAGGAAGACATAAGGTGTGGGGACAGTAAGGTTCCACTCCAGCCTTATTCAAAATGCTCTTCTCCATGGCAAGAATTTGCTGCCGCGTGTAGGCATTGGCAGATATGCAGATGAACTCGCTGACCTGCCACAACTCAAGCAATCGACCACTGAAGAGTGTTCCAACAAGAGCTAGAAATGAACAATGATGCGAAGGTTATGTTTTGCCTACCTCTGGCGCCCAAATCTCCTCATACTTGCAGGCGATCAGCATGGCCGCGACGCCGACAAGCTGTAGCTCCCTTCGCAGCACGGGTTGCATCGAGAAGGTACCGATCTATGACGTAGATCGTGAGGTACAGGGTCTCCGGCATGAGCTCAAACTTGTGGTGAACTTCAACGATCCAGTCGGCGAGGATCGCCCGCATGTTGGATTGATCTCCAGCTGGCTGCTCATGTAGTCAGTAGGACGGCTCTCGTGCTGCATCGGCCAACAAACATGGTGAACACTTTCAGAACATGCTGAGCTCAATCGATCAATCTTCCTAAAGATGATGAAGCTGTAGTTACCTGGGCAGTCCTGTAGAACTTGTAGATGTCCTCAATGTAGTCAACCACAGCAATCTGGTTGTCGCCGTCGAGCTTGTCGATGTCCTCGATGAGTTCCTTTGGCTTCTCAGTAAGGCCACAGGCGAACTGACATTAACAAGGAAAGCGTGCAGAGGTTATGGCACTGAAATGATCAGCTACAATGCAAAAGCAGGATGGATCGGATCACTCACCTTAGAACGAGCAGTAAGCACAGTTGTGAGCGTGTTCACGACCTTCTTCCTGGAATACTTGTGGGCAGAGCAGCTGCCGACACTCTCCGACGGCTCCTTGATCTCGTCGGGGCTGATCTTGGTGACCGGCTCAGGACGAGGGACGGGCTTGGCAGGCTTCCTGGCCGGCTTCAGAGCGGCTTCAGGCTTTCCTGGCCGGCCTCTTGGCTTCAGGCTTACTGGCCGGCTTCAGAGCGGCTATGGCATTCTGCAAACCATCACACCGAATTGGGATCAAATCAAATGATTTGTAGGTACGGGAATTGCAGGAGAGGAAAGTCTCTGAAAACCAAAGTGGCTTGTCTCTGTACCTTGTTCGCCACAGCGGCGTCCGCCTGAGCTTTCTGTGAGAGCTGGGAGCGGAAGCTCCTGGTGATGGGGCGATTGATCCCCTCCGGCAGTTGGATCTTCCTGTTACAGTGCAGAACACCGGTTTCAGAGAAGGAATGGAAGCAAGAAATGGCTACAAAAGGCTCCGGTGGTTTCTTGTTTCTTACCCGTTGGCCACTTGGGCATTCACGAGGTTGCCGATATCACCGAGGGCTTTTCGGTTTCTTGCATCAGGTCGGCCAACGGCGGCGGCGGCCTTCTGCTTTCCCGCCGGGACTGCAGCACCTGGCCATTGCCGAAGAGAAATAAGAATACGATGGCATTTGCACTGGATAAGTTTCATACGAAATCGACCTAAAGCTCACCAAAACGTAGACAAAAGAACACAGATGAGAACTTACACCAAATTGTACTTCGTCAGACATGCGAAACCCAATCTCGACGAAGGACAGACAATAGAAAACCAGGAACAGGTCGAGAAATCGAATAAAAAATAGGCTGGGCCACATCAGAATCCATTCTTGATACACGAATCGGACCGGAAAGATCAGGAACTCGTACCAGACGGCCCTGGCGTCATAAAAAATCCGTTCTTGGGTGAAGGAATAGAACCAAACAGGCGGGGAACAGATCAAGAACTCCAACCAAATCAAGATGGACTACCTCGAAACCCTAATTTTCCCCAGCAATCGTACAAAACATAGCACGGAACAGATCAAGAAGAGCTTGAACCCTAACAATCCGATCAGCCTCAGACCTCCCAAAATCTTGCCCCCAAGAACCCCACACAATCCAGACCCGGATCAAATCAAGAACCCACACGGCGTCAGAACCCAAGATCCGACTGCTCACCTCTGTTCGTCGGCTGCGGAGGAGCAGCCGCGCGCTGGTGCCTTGTAGCCATGCGTATCGCCTCCTCGACTCCTCTCTGCTTAGGCCCAAAGGTCCCGAGAAACACCGGCCAGGAACGGCCACTCCGGCGAACTCTTCTACTGCTGCTGCTTGCTTCTTCTTGCTTGGATTGGGGAGGCTTTTGCCTTTCGGTGTTGGGTTGGGGGTGAGAGGGAAGCGGCGTGGTGGGGCTCTAGCTTTATTTGGATCAGGCAGCTCCAACGGTAGGGAGGCCGGGAGGGATCAGGGGAACCAACGGTTCGGACGGGGGAGATCCAACGGCTGGGATGGAGGCGGCGGGGGCTTCGGGGAAGCAACGAGATGGTTTGTGCCTTGCGGTGGGCCGGTGGCAACGGCACGACGCAAACGTTGCGGCCCAGACGCTGGTATAGGCCGGAACCCGGAAGCGTGCTTGGTGCCCAAGCCTATAAAAATCGGGCATTGGCCCAACTCCTTGAGCGGCCAGGAAATTTCAGCTTTACAAGGGCGGGCTGCCAATTACAACACGCTTCTGACCATAGTGAACACGGACGTAGCCCAGTAGGCTGCCACCATAGCTAGGCTCATTACACATGAAGCCCAGTAAACATCTTTTCCCTTCCGAGGATAACAGTAGACTTAAGAAAAATCCATATCACAGACCAGCTTTGTTTAAAATTGCATCCAACACTCTAAACTATAAAATCGAATATTCAAACTTTGTAATTCAGTTTAAATGACATATGAAACCCACAAAAGTAAAAAAAACATAAAAAAAGACGAAATAAAAAAAATCAGAAATTGAAGTCATTTAGAGCGAAGCCATGATATTGAAGATAAAAATCTAATCTTCTAGTAACAAGTACTCACACACACCCTCCTGATTCGCCATAAAATCCCCAAGAGGACCCGGGTAGACTTTCAACCAATTTCCCTTTCAATAGAAACGAGCTTGGCCAGCTTGCAGCACGAACCCGGGCCAACGACCAGCCGTGCGCAGTGACCACCGCCTAGTGCAGCACCACTGTCTTCCTCCAACTAGCGTGACCGTACCTCAGCATATATGAACCACCGACATGTGGGCTCATCTTCACATGCCCCACCTGTCGGTGACTGTGTCTGGAACCAACCGCAAAGCGGCTAGCGGCTACACCGACGGTGGGGGGCCAGCGGGGCGAAATATCCCAGGGCAGTTCGGTCCGTTCGCCGGGGTTAAATTTGAACGGTGAAAATGTCATCCGTCCGATCCGATGAGCTGTTGACAGGAGCGCACCGTGGCCGTCGGATTTAGCCCCTATCTCCTCGTCGTTCTCCTACGGCTATATATAATTTCCCTCAGAGCCCCAACGCTCCGCAGCCTCCACCTCGCGACCTCTGTCTTCTCGTCGCCACCCTGCTCCTGTGCCTCCGCGGATTAGCTCACTAATTGTAAGTTTGGAAGGTATTTTCCCATTACATGTTAATGCTGCTAATGCTAGTGGATCTGATCTATCATCTCGTTTGAATTGGGCGCTTTTTTCCGTGTTTTGTTACATTTTTTGAAAAAAAAAAATATCTGGGCCGTTTTGGGTGAGGAAATCGGTAAGGTGCGTGGATCTGGGTGTCAATTCAGTGGTTTTGGCGAGTTATGCGTCGATCCGGTTGTTTAATTCTGAGCGCAAGTTCGTAATGGGCAGATTGGAGTTGTTTTCAGTGAGAAATGCCGCGATCTGCGCGGGTTTGGGGGATTGGATTGGTACAGTTTGTCATCTGTGTGGCGGCCATTGTATCTCGATCTCGAGCTTTTTTGAGCTTTCGTACGAGGAAAGTTCAAAGTTGTCCCATTTCCGTAGTGGGATTCAGTGTTTTGCGTGGAATGTAGCCATTTCCGTCAGATTTTGCGCGTAATGCGCCAGATCTCAGGTGTACTCTTTTGGGGGTCTGGCGCAAACGACTTGTCTAGTCTGTGATTCTGAGAGTTTGGAGCAGCTGTGAACTGGGACTTTGGACTGTGGTGCCGTAGTGTCATAGAGCTTGCTTGGTTCATAACAACCGCGGATGTTTGCAGCTTGTGCACATACTTGATAATTTGGCTCAGAAAGTTAAACAAGTTAGATCTTGCTTTGTTCTGCGTAAATCTGGTTGGATCCATCATTTTGCGAGGTCTACTGCACTATATGACATATTGCCTACCCTATGCATTCTGATTTTCAGAGAAAAGATGAGAGAGATCCTTCACGTACAGGGTGGGCAATGTGGCAACCAAATCGGTTCCAAGTTCTGGGAGGTGGTGTGTGATGAGCATGGCATTGACCCCACGGGGCGCTACGTAGGCAACTCTGACCTGCAGCTGGAGCGTGTCAATGTCTACTACAATGAGGCCTCCTGCGGTCGCTTCGTGCCACGTGCTGTCCTTATGGATCTTGAGCCTGGAACTATGGACAGCGTCCGCACTGGACCGTATGGGCAGATCTTCCGCCCTGACAACTTTGTGTTTGGGCAGTCCGGTGCTGGTAACAACTGGGCCAAGGGGCATTACACTGAGGGTGCTGAGCTCATTGATTCTGTTCTTGATGTTGTCAGGAAGGAGGCTGAGAACTGTGACTGCCTTCAAGGTAATTGAACTTATATTAAATTGGTGAGAGTATAGAATCCTTACGACAGAATTTGTTTGTATTGAGTTGAGTTTGGATATTACAACAAATTTATTCATTATATGTGGCATTGGATTATGTTGTCATGCCTGTGAAATTTCAGGCTGATCTATATGCATCTTGTATATATTATGCCGGTAATGCTATAATGCTATATGGTGATGGTGTAATTTCGTATAGCGATGATTACCTGAGTAGTGTTAATTTTGTAGTATGTAATGTAAACCAGTGTATGGGTTGGAAAGCTTACAAATTTGGATGATTTTGTGTATGGGTAAATTCTTTTTCCGAGAACAATGTACGAATAAATTGTCATCTTGTCCAGTGCTAATGAACACTTGGTCATTGCTTACATTGTTAGGTTATTGCTAGGTCTTACTCATGGCTTACCTCTCCTATCTTGTCCAGCGCTAATGAACATTTGGTCATCGCTTACATTGTTAGGTTGTTACCAGGGCTTTCTTATTGAGTTAATTGCACTGTAGATCCCTAAACTTGTGAGGTCGTGCCACTTTAGCCTGGTATGTTGCATTTTACTTCCTTGGCTCTCTAAACTTGTCTCCGTTTGAACGGCAGGTCCTTTCGACCGTTTTGGTCACGAAATTAGCTGACCTGGCGCATGTGGCTGCCTCGGTGGCGCATGTGGATACTTTGGTGGCGTATGTGGATGCTTACGTGCATATAATATATGCATAACGGATGGATGCAGCCACCACCTCCTCCATGATAACCTCCTTCACCACAAAGGCCACCGGCGCCACCGCACCAAGACCTCTGATCTCCGTTCGCCGTTCGCCCCGCCCCCCTATCAGCCCCCCCACCCCTTCCCGCTCCCCTGCCTCCCCATTCTTCTGACCTTCCCCGGCCTCCTCCACCCCTCGCCCTTCTCCAGCGCCGCCACCCTGCCGCCTGGCCCTCCTCCTTCCCTGGCCTTCCCCTTCTCGAGCACCGCACCCCGCCGCCCGGTCTCCTCCTTCCTTGGCCTCCCCCACCCCTCCCCCTCCCCCTTCTCCAACAGCCACCACCCCATCCGCCCGACCTCCCCCACTCCCCACTCCCCCTTCTCCAACACCGGCCACCCCATCGCCTAACCGCCCCCACTCCTCCCCCTTCCCTTCTCAAGCACTGCAACCCCTGCCGTCTGGCCTCTCCCTTCTCCAGTGCTGCCACCCCCGCCGCCTGACCTCCCCCTTCTCCACGCCACGCCTCGGCTACCGCCTCGCCCCAACCCCGCCTCCTTCGCTCCTCCTCCTGCCCCACGCCTTGCCTTCACCGCCTTCGCCGTGGTCATATGCTGTGGTCGTATGTCGTGGTCGTAAGCGCCTGAAGCGGGCGGTAAAGGTGAGGCGCGGGGCGGGAGGAGGAGGCGGTAACCACGGCGGAAGGTGGTCACGAGGGTCGAGTGAGGTGGTGGTTGAGGTGCATACCTCTAGCGCCTCGTTAGACAACGGCAACGGCTGGGTCTCTTATGACATGTGGGACCACCTCAATTAGGAGTTAAGACACCGAGGCAGCCCCCATGCGCCAGCTCAGCCAATTCCATAACTAAACGGCCAAAACGACATGCGGTGCAAACGGAGATTAAGTTTAGGGAGCCCAGAAGTAAAATGCAACATGTCGGACTAAAGTGGCATAACCTCACAAGTTTAGGGATATACAGTGCAATTTTCTCTTTCTTATTTATGGCTTACCTCTCTTATGAAATGTTTTGATAGTCCCAACTAGCAGAACTAGTGATTTAAGTACATGTGCTGTTTTATCAAGTATTTTTGGTGTCCAACCAACGGTTCTCTATTTGGATTTTAGCATGATTACTATCCGATTGGAATCATTATTTAGAAGGATATGTTTATGTTTTCAGGCTTCCAAGTATGCCACTCTCTTGGTGGTGGTACTGGATCTGGCATGGGTACACTATTGATATCAAAGATAAGGGAGGAGTACCCAGATCGCATGATGCTGACATTCTCTGTTTTCCCCTCACCAAAAGTATCTGATACTGTGGTTGAGCCTTACAATGCCACTCTTTCTGTCCATCAGTTGGTTGAGAATGCAGATGAGTGCATGGTTCTTGACAACGAGGCCCTCTATGACATCTGTTTCCGGACTCTCAAGCTGACCACGCCTAGCTGTAAGTTAAATTTATCCCTTTTATTATTAGTTTTTACATATGGTTATAGCCCTGGTGTAAAATTAGACCATCCTAGTCCCAACTATCTGTATTACCTGTTAAAACATAACATCTATTATGTATATATACCATGTTTAGAAATCTGTTGTTCCGCTTATGTGTACTTTAATCTAGAGTTTTTGTTATGAAGGAGTTACTAATCATTTCTTTGTACTCGAAAGAGATAGTCATTAATCTTGTCATGCGTGCAATTGTCTAGCATGGAAATAGACAACTATATGCATTATCAGGAATATGCAATGCAAAATTTCTACTGTTCACCTCATGTTCACTTCGCCCATCTTAAAGATTGATACATGTTGTAGTTGATCTTTTTTTTTTGAGGATTGTAGTTGATCAGTTTTGGAAAATGTTTCTGCATGTTATTATTTTAGGGCATTATTATCATGTTAATTGTTAGACTAGGTCTGGATGGACCCTAATACTTGACTTGTTCAATGAGCTTTCAATTCTCTACAGTATTTCGCTTTAGCTAGACCTTAAGAATTAAGTTAGCTTGAAATGTTGATCTGACGAGCTGTTAAGATCGTATATCTAAAAAATTATCTATCTTGGCTGAATTGATCAATGTAAAGGTGCGCAAATGATAAAATTTATGGAGGTCGAAGCCTGATGCTCTTGTAATTTCTGTTTCTCAGTCTAAACAAAGTTGGCAGAAAAGTGAAGTTGATTGACTTATAGTGGAACACACGAAAACAAACACAAATTTTGTTATTGCAGTTCGACATACTTCTTTTTTTGCTATGCTGCTTAGAAATATGTCACTTGCTATGTGTTCCTAAGTACCTAACATTTTTGTTATGCATGCTGATTTTCTGCAGTTGGAGATTTGAAACCATTTGATCTCTGCCACCATGAGTGGAGTAACATGTTGCCTGAGGTTTCCCTGGCCAGCTGAACTCTGACCTCCGGAAGTTGGCAGTGAACCTTATCCCCTTCCCCCGTCTCCACTTCTTTATGGTCGGGTTCGCCCCCTTGACCTCCCGTGGCTCCCAGCAGTACCGTGCCCTCACTGTCCCTGAGCTCACCCAGCAGATGTGGGATGCCAAGAACATGATGTGCGCTGCTGATCCTCGCCATGGCCGTTACCTCACTGCCTCTGCCATGTTCCGTGGTAAGATGAGCACAAAGGAGGTCGACGAGCAGATGATCAACGTCCAGAACAAGAACTCGTCCTACTTCGTAGAGTGGATCCCAACAATGTGAAGTCCAGCGTCTGTGACATTGCACCGATAGGCCTCTCCATGGCATCGACCTTCATTGGAAACTCCACATCCATCCAAGAAATGTTCAGGAGGGGTGAGCGAGCAATTCACGCTATGTTCAGGAGGAAGGCTTTCTTGCACTGGTACACCGGTGAGGGAATGGACGAGATGGAGTTCACCGAGGCCGAGAGCAACATGAACGACCTTGTCGCGGAGTACCAGCAGTATCAGGATGCGACTGCTGAAGACGAAGGCGACTATGAGGATGAGGATGATCTGCAGGCCGATGAGGAGTGAGGTCTGTGTGTCTTCATGGTCTGTGGGCTGTATGCGATGGCTTCGCATCGGTCTGCAACCACCTGTTGCTACTAGTGTGCTACGGTGTGACTGCCCATATTTGGGCACTACGATTGAGACTACTAGTTTCCCGCAGCTATGGGGAACTCTTCAGTAGACTTGATGCTTGTGTGTGTTGAGTTTTGTTGCGCTTTCTGGTGAACTTGGTATTTAGAACTGTAACAGAAGTCCGTGGTCGTAGTGCCCGTTTGCAATATGCTTGCTCGTGTCTTGTACATGTGCATGGTTCTGAATCCTAATGCAACGTTTGCTGCTCTTCACATACTTCCTGGTTGATATATGTGATGCGCTGCTCTAAAAAAAAAGATATATGTGAGGCGCTGCTGCTGTGCATGTGGGCTCGATATGTTTGTGTCATACTGTGGTGTCAACATCGTTGGAAAAATATTTTGTTACTTTTTGGAGGAGTTAAACCTACAGAGATACGGCAATAGCCTTTAGACCAAGCAAGCGGGCTCTTCCCAGCTCTCTGGGACGGCTGATTTCAGCTTTGGAATTGGACGTGCCTTTCCCACGAAATCAGCCACATCTTTGGGATGCATCGCAGCGTACGCTACAACGATTGCTCGTATCAATTCAATCACAGCCATCGTTTTCGTGTTCTCGTATCCAGAACGCGGAAAACACAAGAATGCGATTGGAACTTCGCAGGGACAAGTGAGGTACCGTACTTTTGGAACTTTGTGTTCTTTCTTTTACTTTCTTTTTCTTTTCTAGTGGGTACGTGGCACCCATTAGTCTGATTCAGGGGTCAGATTGTGTTTTTTTTTTCCCGAACTCTGTATCACTTCACTTGTGCAATACGCCATGGGAAAGGTGAAGCCGGGCACAAAGTAGCACCTCTCAAAGTATCAGTTGCATCTAACAAAGCTCGCCCAGAGCTGATATGCCACGGTTGCAAGGAACATCACGGTATCACATACCAACACAACCCTCAAAAACAAAGGATTATTTACAGGTGGAAGGAGAAAACCCTCAAATTAGCTAGGAAAAAAGGTCATGAAGCAAAGCCAGTATTGTGCAATTGTGGTACTAGTAGATCGACTATATATGCATGACTCATACTGGCACCATCATATCTCGTCTTTAGGCTGCAGGCTTGGCCGGTTTATTGCGGCGCTCGCGGCCTCTGCCCCACAACGCCGGCCAGCATCCGACGGCCAGAGGCGCTTCTATCCTGAAAGATCAGATATAAGTTAGATGGATGTAACATGCAATCATGTTCCAATGGCATCTGAAATAACATACTAGTTATCATGAACGTGCGAATACTGTTTTGTAAGCCAGTGGCTTCTGAAAAATGTTGGAAAGAAAAGGTTTGTGAAAAAAAAATCAGCTCCATAGCTATGTCTGTGTACTTCGGTCAGATTGTCATCCTGTTCCTTTTCTTTCCTGGTCATGGTTGCTCCATTGTTTTGACTTAGAAAGCTAGCTAAGTCAAAAGAATGGAAGAATCATGTGGTCTAAGGAGGAAGTACTTGGAATTGTCAAAGAAACTGATCCTGAGAAAAATTCATGTACTTGTTTTTTAGAGGAGAGAAAAATGCATGTACTGATTACTCCTTTTAGCGCCGTTTGATGGAAAAAGAATGTTCGTGGCATGCATTGACTAAAAAATGCTGCATCCGGTGTGTTGAAAAGAAAGTAATGACTAATGAGCACTTATAATATTCCCATAGAATGTAATCATCTATAATAAGAATAGGATCTAATGCAGTTGCACTGCAATCATACTAGTCATACGTACTCCTTCACTAGCTAAAGTCTACAACTACTAACCAATAACCTCCACAACCAGAGAAGATTTCGAGATGACTAACAGTTAGTAATATCTTGATCCTAGGGTTATTTGACTGCATGACAATTTCTGCTAATTGAGTCCAATGAAATCATGGCGCAATTTCCTTTCCAAGAGAAAATGCAGGAGAGCTGCGTATCATCGCATCCATGGTGCAGATTTCGCCGACTAGCCGTGTACAGCGCATATCGGACAAGCAAGGGGTCTCTCGGTTCTGTCACTTTCAAAGAAAATTTAACCACGCGTACGCTCCTCGGTTTACCGCTCACCTGGCTTTGCCGGCAGCAACGGTCGCCGGCAAGCCCTGCCCGGCCACAGCCGGCAGCGTGCCGCGGCCTGGCCGCGGCGCCGTCATGCACCTGGTGAGCCGCCCTGGCACGTAGAAGTTGAGCAGCACACCGTCCCCGCCTCCCCCGCAGCTCCCCCTGCTGTCGCTCCGCCGTCTCCGCAGCCTCCTCTCCCTGGCCGCCGCCGCCTGCTGCTGCTGCTGCTTCGACGCCACCTCCTGCTGCTCGGACGGCAACGAGCTCACGTGGTCCTTCTGCGCCGGCGGCTGCGGTGTCTCGGCGTGGCCCGTGCTTGCCTTGGCCTCGACGAGGTCGGAGAAGGAGAGCTCGCGGTCGGAGTCGCCGCCGGGGAAGTCGGCGAGGAGGCCCAGCAGCTCCTCCCGGCTCCTGGCGATCTGCCTCGCCCGCGCAGACAGCGGCTTGCCGCCAGCGAGCGCCTCCATCGTATCTAGCTAGCTCGCTCGTGCGGCGCTGGGCCTGTGCTGGGCGCGCACGCCGGCGTGCTATAACCTCGTATATGTGTTTGATACTTGATACTCTCAGGACAACGATGTACGTGCTGCCGTTGCTTATGTAGAGGAAGATGGTTGGTTTTTCTCTTTTCTTTGTGGTAAGAGTGACGCACGCGGTCTAGAAGGCTAGGATTTGAACAAATTTTTTCCCTTGCATACTTTTGTTTTGGAGAAGCTTCTTTTTTGACAGGGTTGCTGCGTCTTGGTGTGCGCGATACGTTATCACTTTTTTCTTAGCATGTAAAGAGACGATTTGGAATCAAAATATGGAAATATACATTAATTTTCTGATTTGCTTAGTGCTCGTTCTAGCTTAAGCTTTTAGCTTTTAAACTTTTTTTTTATAACGTTTGGCACTATTTGAGATTTTTTTATTGTAGCTGCTGTAAACTTTTTTCGATATAATTAAATTTTAAAAATAAAAATAAAAAAGTTTTCTCATCACGGACAATGCAAAGAAATACGAAAAAAAGAAAAGGCAAAAAGTTAAAAAAAAGATAAAATTAAGAAGCTAAAAGCTGAAACCAAGCATGGACCTCGAACTAGGAGGAATATCAGGAAGTGCGACTGATCTTTATTTACTGCCATAAATTCTGGCAACGTTGTTTTGATCCAAAAGGAACTCAAAATCAAGAGAAGTGCTAAGGAGCACTTGAGTGTTTTTTGGGTTGGAAGCACTCAGATTTTGAGGCGTTAGATCTTCATATCTCTCTCCCTTCAAAAAATAAATCTGAGAAGTTAGATCTCTATCTAACTCTCCATACCCCCATTCTCTCAAAAAAAAATATAAGTGTTATAAATCTAAGACGTTGGATATAGGTTCAATATTAAAAAAATCTAAGTGATTCTAATCTTACAAAAAAAAAAGTATTTGGTAGATACCTCCCAATATCTAAGGCGACTCATCTGTAGACTGCGGTTACCACCGCGTCTAGGCGTCCACCGTGCTCGCTATCGGACCAAGTAGTCACCAGTCCACATCACAAAGTCGACTGTGGCGTGTCGTGCATGGAGACAACAGTCTCTTGTGTTGCACATCATCGGATCAGAGTACTGTTCCGATGTCGATTTAACACCTATGTGCAGCTGTAGACTGTAGCAATGTGTATAATTAATGTAGGAACAAGTTCATATAACAATCTAAACTTTACTTATTCATCGAGCATCCTAAACTATAAAATCAGATATTTAACCATTACATTTTGCAATCCATTAGACGACATGGGCTCATGGGCTAGTCGCCCAAAAGTTGGGCGACTTGACCACGTTTAGGCGACTAACCCAAGTCGTTCA